>JAECUM010020695.1:0-60407 GCA_016617855.1 Megalonaias nervosa | reverse complement strand
TTGCGAATGGAGCTGATTCGTCTCAGCTCAAAATATGCAGCCTTGCATATGTTCATGACATGTTGGTGCAACGAGAGGGTACTGTCGAGAGTGACACCGAGGTTTCGTACTGACTCTGTGAATTTAATGTTGGTGTTGCTGATATTTATTGTCTGAGGTAAAGGATGTGAATGAGAAAGTCTTTGTGTTGTAATCAGGATAGCTTCAGTTTTATCATCATTCATCTGCAGCTTGTTACATGTCATCCATGATTTCACATCGGAAATGCACCTCTCTACGCCTTGGATGGTAGCTTCAACTTCAGCTGGATGGCTAGATTTGTATATTTGGGTGTCATCAGCATACAATTGGTGAGACACTGGATGATGATCTATGACACTTGACAGTGGCTGAGTGTATAGAATGAAGAGAACAGGTCCAAGAACAGACCCCTGTGGAACACCACAGCATAGATCAACTGGGCTGGAGTGTTTTCCATTTGCGGACACAATTTGTGTCCCGTTGACCAAGTAGGACTTGAACCATAGTAAGGCCGTATCATGAATGCCAAATACATGCTGGAGACGGTGAAGTAATATATCATGGTCTACAGTGTCAAATGCTGCAGACAAGTCAAGGAGAGTGAGGACTGTAATCTTTCCGCTATCCAAAGCAGAGAGAAGGTCACTGACTACTTTCAGAAGAGTAGTTTCAGTACTGTGGTAAGGGCGATATGCAGACTGTACATTGCTAAAAAGACTGTTTGAATTCAGATGAGATACAAGTTGGGATAGAACAAATTTTTCTAAGATTTTTGACATGAATGGGAGATTAGAAACTGGGCGGTAGTTCTTTAAATCGTTATGGTCGAGTGTTGGTTTCTTCAGCAGAGGCTTTACAATGGCAGTTTTGTAAAATGATGGGAATTCGCCAGTTGAGAGAGAGGTATTAATAACATCAGTTAGTGAAGGCAATATTGGATCCAAGCACTCTAGCAGCAGTGACGTCGGGATCGGATCCAGTTCACATGACTTTGGTGCACTCTTCATCACGATTGTACGTACTAAATCCATAGAGACAGGTTCAAATGCTGCCAACGGCTGCCGCTGAAATTCTGTATCGCAACTGTATGGTGACGACGAGTCAACTGAAATTGTGTTGTCAAGTTTATCTCTGATGGTTTGTACTTTGTCACGGAAGAAATTTGCAAACAGGTCCGGAAGGTCGACTAGAGAGAAGGTAGCTGGAAGTGGTGTACATTTGTTCCTTGACATCAGCTTGTTAGTAATCTCAAATAGCTCTTTGCAGCTGGAACTTTCCATGATTTTAGTACTGTAGTGGGCTGATTTAGCTGCATGGACTATGTGACACTCTTCTTAGCGGCATCATAGATCTGCTTATGAATAGTGAGTCTGGTGGAGAGCCAAAGCCTCTCAGCTTTACGGCGGTCTCTTTTAGCAGTGCGAAGCTGGTCCCTAACACTGCTATACCACGGAGAACACTTCTGAATTGCTACTCTGCACTTGGTTGCTGGGGCATGTTTGTCGAGCAATGAACGCAGGCAGCTATCAAGTTGTTCTGCTGTAGTAGGTAAGCTAGTTGTTAGGTTTGCTTGGATGTCATGCATTAGTTTGGTTCTGTTTATCATACGGAGGTTTGTCTTAGTAGCGAATAAGGGTGGAGGGTTAGGGACTGATACGTCAAGATGGCATATAATGCAGAGGTGATCTGATGAAAGTTCGTGGGACACCAGGGAGGACTGAAGAATATTATCATCAGGTCTGTAAAGAATCCAGTCTAATATGCGACCATGTTTATGGGTGGGTTGGCTAACTGACTGTTTGAGGTTGAAAACGTGAATGGAATCTAGGAGTTTCGATGTGCATGGGTTTCCAGGACAGTCAAAGTGAAAGCTGAAATCTCCAAGAATAATCAGGTTGCCACCTATCGAATTTCCATACTCCAGGAGATTCGGAAACTGCTCCAAAAAGAGATTCTGTCAGCTTGTTTTTTCTACTAGGAGGAGGGCGGTAGAGGCAGAAAAAATGGACTGACCTTTGTTCCAGTGTGAGTGTAGCTTGGACTAGTTCAAACGATGTGTGGTCGAAATTGAAAGTTGTTGTGTAGTTAAGACGGTTGATCATGGAGGTCTTTGCGATGACAGCAATTCCACCTCCGCGAGAGTGGCGGGGGAACGACTTGATGGAGTAACCGGTGGGTGTTAGATCCACGCACTTGGGTTCATCGCCTGATGTTTTTAGCCATGTTTCTGTCAGCAAAAAGACGTCGATATTCTGGTCGTTGATAAAATTAACTATTTCTGTGCGCTTTTCCGATGGTCCTACTGATTGGGCATTGAATAATGCGATGCGCAGTGGTATCTCTTCGATAGCTGACACAAAGGTTGACGAGTTAATTGGAATTTGGATTAGGTTGTCTAAATTAACGGCCGAATTTTTAAATTTCTGCGCCGGAAAGGGCGAAAGGGAGATAACTGGAATTCTTCTTCCCGTTCTACGCCGGCCAGCTTTGAAACAACGCTTCTTTTTTCGCTTCCGTTTACAGTTATGGAATGATGAATGTAGTCCCAGGTCGTTTAGTCTAGTGCACAATGTAGTGTGGAGAGCCAAGGAGTGGCCATTTAACGCAATTAATGAGGGTCCATCATAGCATAAACGGGTGGACTGGCGAGTATCACGTGATGCCGGCTTGTTCGATAACAAAGGAAGCCGCAACAGTGGAGCAAATAACCAGATCAGATATTTTTCATCAGTCTAGAAGCCTGTGATAAGATCTGGTATACTTATATGCTGACTGTTTTTATTTGCTCATGTATTGCCCGTTATTGGTACTATTTTCCTGCGTAATAATGTTCACAGTTAGACAGTCCATACCAGAAATAGGTAATATAAAACTGTATTTCACAAGGAGAATAATTTGTCGACAAGACATCCACTTCAACGAATATTAAAATAAAAAATGATTTCAAACATATCAATAGCTGTGTCCCCTGTATGTCTCACAATAAAGATGGAAAGATCTCCATCTCGCAATCGTCATATTGGGACACTGAAAACGTCCCACATACTATATTTAATTCATTTTGATCTAAACTCCATGATTCTTCTACTTAATCATTTTGAAAAGGGTTAGTTTAAAAGATTCCTTTCTTTTTCATATTTTCATGACCTTATTGCATTTTTTTGTCTGACTTGTATTTTTCTCCTCTAATTTCTGAAATTTTTAATACTTTAGACCCATAGGGATTATAGAAGGCAAACAGCCCTGGGACAGTTTAGACCCAAATGGGAATTTAACACGGGTTTGGGACTGTCTAGACCCATGGGTTTGGAACTGGTCTAGACATATGGGTTTGGGACTGTCTAGACCTGTGTGATTGGGACTATCTTGACCCAAAAGGGAATGGAATGGAACAGGAACTGTATAGAGCCAAACGGAAAATGGAACTGTATAGCGACAAGGGAAATTGAACATAGTGACAAGGGATTGGGCCTGTATAGCGACAAGGAGAATCTAACATAGCGACAAATGATTGGGACTGTCTAGGGACAATGGGAATTTAACATGGTGGGACTATTTGGGGCATTAGATAGGAATTGAACATGGATGGGACTATATAGGGACAAGGGAAATTGGATAGGGTGACATCGCGGTACTGGACACTGGAAAACAGTGGCAACAATGTTGCAAGTGGCTAACCTCAATAGAGCGGAGTAGTTAGGAACAGTGTTGCAAATGGCTGACCTGAAGACAAGGGACAAATAGAGACACAAACATAGAGACATGGTTAGAGACATGAATTAGAGACATAAACATAGATTTATCGACTTAAATCTATCACACAAACATACTATACGGACAAGGAGAAATTTACCATGGGTGGGCTACTATACGGACAAAGGGAAATTTAACATTGGTGGGACTGTCTAGGGACAATGGGAATTGAACATGGGACTATCTAGGGACAAGAGGACATTGAACATGGATGGGCCTATCTAGAGACATTGGGGAAATTATATAGGGCCTGTCTAGGGACAGGGGTGGTAGAGGGCCAAACACAACATAGACAGAGACAGACATATACAAATACAAGCCCAAGATTTATATATAAAGCATTACCTAGACCTGAAATTATGTTGGTGGTGTTCATAAATTTGCGTAATTGGAATGATGGTATAAATACCTATAATTAAGGAAAAGATCAACGCCAAAATGGATGTGACTAAAAGTAACGCTAAAATTACGAAATTGTCCCAGAATTTAACGGAGACTAAGCATATCCCTGAACATTAGGTTACATTAGTTTAGACTAAACTGGATAAACCTAGTATATATTTATAATCTCAGCTTGTGTGATGATCCTGTTTAAAAACCCTAGTATCTATTTATAGCTAAAATTGTGGAAATTCCTATGGAAAATCCCAAGTCTATATTTATAGCCTCAAAATTTCTAGCTTCAATAACGTCACTGTAATGGACACTACGGGAATAATGGCAACAGTGTTGCAAGTGGCTGACTTGACTACTCGCTACTGTTGGTAGGTAGGTTGGTGAAATGAATTTGATAGGGACAAATGTGGTTTTATAGGGACAAACAAAAACCAATACACACACACACACACACACACACACACACACACACACACTCCAACTTTATGTGTTAGCTTAGAATGTAAACGAAGAAGGTGAAATCTCACAAAAAGATTGTCCCTTACACCACGCAAATATTATCCATCACATCACTATGCTATCCAGCATATCATACTCACTATCCAAAATGCCTTGTGTTTGCTTAGAATGTAAGAGAAGAGGATGAAATCTCACAAAATAGACTATCCTTTACACCACAAAACACCATCCATCACACCACTATTTCATCCAACATCCCTATTCTATTCAACATCACATAAACACACTATCACAAGAGGCCATTTTTAGCTTAGTGTTTAACAGAAGACGATGAAATCTCACAAAATAGACTATCCCTTACACCACAAAATTACTTTCCATCACACCATCTATTCCATCCAGCATATTCTACTCACTATCCAAAATGCCTTGTGTCAGCTTATAATGTAAACGAAGGAGATGAAATCTCACAAAATATCTATCCCTTACACCACAAAAATACTATCTATTACACCAACTATACCATCCATTATATCATACTCACTACCCAAACGCCCTGTGTTAGCTTAAAATCTAAGAGAATGACATAAAATCTCACAAAAAAAACTATCCCTTACACAAAAATATTATCCATCACACCGCTATGCTATCCATGTAGACGGGTGAAATGAATTAGATCGAGACAAAGTGAGTTTTATAGGGACAAACAATTATCAACACACACACACACACACACACACACACACACACTGCAAACGTTATGTGTTAGCTCAGAATGTAAAGGAAGAAGATGAAATTTCACAAATAGATTAACCCTTACTCCACAAAAAATAATATCCATTACATTAACTATACCATTTAACACACTAAACACTGTCCCAAAATGCCATGTGTTCGCTCAGAATGTAAACGAAGAAGATTAATTCTCACAAAAAGACTATCCCTTACACCACAAAAATATTATTCATCACACCACTATGCTATCCATATAGGCAGGTAGATAGGTGAAATGAATTTGATAGCGACAAAGGGAGTTTTCTAGGGACAAACAACGACCAACACACACACACACGTCCTGTGTTAGGTTAGAATGTAAACGATGAAGATGAAATTTCACCACAAAGACTATCCCTTCCACCAAAAAAATGCTACCCATTACATCAACTATACCACCCATTATATCATATTCACTATCCAAACGTCCTCCTTTAACATAAAATGTAAGAGAAGGAGATAAAATCGCACAAATTATACTTTCTCTTACATTACAACAAATGCTATTCATCACACTCACTATACCATCCTACTATATCTTACTATCCAAAAATGTCCTGTGTGGTTGCCTAGAATGTACGACAAGGAGATGTAATCCCACAAAACATTCTCACATACCTTATATAACATCCCTTTCCCCACACGCTATCCAAAAAAGTACTTTGTTAGCTCATAGTGTAAGAGAAGGAGCTGAAAGAAAACAAAAATTATAATATCCCTTAAACCTCAAAAATATTATTCATCACGCCACCTATACCATAAAACATCCCGTTACCATCCAATGCCACATTGACACACTTTCATAAGCGTCCTGTGTTAGCTTAAAATGTAAAAGAAGGAGATAAAAATTCACAAATTATACTTTCCCTTACGTTACAAAATATATTATCCATCACACCCAAAACACCATCCTACTATATCATACTCACTATCCAAAATGCCTTGTGTTCGCATAAGTAAATCGTTGGATGAAATAAAATCTTGAGTTGACTTGAGCTTGTACAATTCAGGTGTCTTAACTTTATCCTTATTTTGGCACTGCAATGTGTCACGGAATTATTTTTTTCTAGCATTAGATTTACCGCTTTTCAGAAAGGAAACAACACAAGGCTTTTTCAAGAAAGACGCGAGTGATGTTGCACTGTATAACCCTGCCTATGGTTAACTCTGAATTCTAAAACTAAAGATTGCGCTCAGAAACAATGTAACAATATTCGACCTATTTTCTCTCAGTTCAGACTGTTGATAGAATAAGGCGCATTTTGGTGCTGCTTTTTTATTATGTTTTTCCCGCCCTTAGATTAGTGAAAACTTTGCAACATTGTTGGTAGAGTGTGCTGCGAAACACAGGACATCACTTAAATCTGGAATATACAGCAAATGTTAAGCAGTCAGTCGACAATAAATACCACACTACCTTTTTATGAAATTGATAAAATGAAAAACAGTGAACATTTTTCAGATAGAATGTATGGTTGTCTTCATTATCTTTGTCCTATAATAACATAGATAATAGAACCAAAATTAGTGTGCTACTTTACTGGGGGGGGGAGGGTTCTTTACCAGTCTTTCTTTCTTTCTGTAATGCTAATTTTGTCTGCCCATCTCTCAAAACACTAGTCTCCAGACTTACTTTCACCCAATGCAGTAACACTGGTGCGCGTGCGTGCGTACGTATGTGTGTGTTAGCTTTCGCTTACACACATATTATTTGTACAAAAATTTAATAAACAAAGAAATAGCAACCATCGAAGAAAACCAAATAATTTCACCGTGTAGGTGTATGTCATCGTTCTCAATTTTTCTGCAAGTAACGTTTGGGGCTACTAGATTGTAAAAGATAATCTTCATGAGGTACCAAACGAATTTATTTCTTTGCTGGTCTTGTTGATTCTGTCATCCTACCGTGAAATCATCCTATCCAATTCCCCTAGTCCCTATATAGTGCCATCCATGTTCAATTCTTATCTAGTGCCCCAGAGAGTCCAACCATGTTAAATTCCTATTGTCCCTAGACCGTCCAAATCATTTGTCGCTAAGGTAAATTCCCCTTGTCCCTAAACAGGTCTAATCCCTTGTCGCTATGTTAAATTTCCCTTGTCCCTATACAGCCCCACCCATATTAAACTTCCCTTTGTCCCTATACAGTCCCAATACATAGTCGCTATGTTCAATTCCCCATGTCGCTATACAGGTCCAATCCCTTGTCGCTATGTTCAATTTCCCTTGTTGCTATACAGTACCAATCCCTTGTCGCTATGTTCAGTTGCTCCTGTCGGTATACAGGCCCAGTCTGCTCTTAAGTTAAATTTCCCTTGTCCGTACATAGTCCCATCCATGTTAAATTTCCCTTGTCCGTACATAGTCCCACCCATGTTAAATTTCCCTTGTCTGTATAGAATGTTGTGTGATAGATTTAAGTCGATAAATCTATGTATATATATCTCTATGTCTATGTCTCTATCTATCCCTTGTCCCTAGAGTAGCGCATATTCAGGTCAGCCACTTGCCACACTGTTCCTAACTACTCCGCTCTATTGAGGTCAGGCACTTGCAACATTGTTGCTATTGTTTCCAAATGTCCAGTACCGTGACGTCACCCTACCCAATTCCCATTGTCCCTATAAAGTCCCATCCATGTTCAATTCCTATCTAGTGCCCCAGAGAATCCCACCATGTTAAATTTCCAGTGTCCCTAGACAGTCCCAATCATTGTCGATTTGATAAATTCACCTTGTCGCTATACAGGCCTAATGCCTTGTCGCTATGTTAAATTTGCCTTGTCGCTATACAAGCCCAATCCCTTGTCGCTATATTCAATTCCCTTGTCCCTAAACAGTCCCACACACTGTTCCATTTTACGTCTGGCTCTAGACAGTCCCTGTTCTATTCCATTCCCGTTTGGGTCTAGACAGTCCCAAACCCACAGGTCTAGACCAGTTCCAAAATCATGGGTCTAGACAGTCCCAAACCCATAGGTCTAGACCAGTCCCAAACCCATGTTAAATTCCCGTTTGGGTCTAAACTGTCCCAGGGCTGTTTGCCTTCTATAATCCCTCTGGGTCTAAGGTATCCCCACAGCCTTACTCCAAAATGGATTTATAATAGCTAAACCAATTCAGATAAAAGAGGCGAATGATACCCCATAGAGTAATAGAAGGAAATGTGACCGGTGTTCATATCACAGGCTTAACCTTAGAAATACCTCAAGAGGAACCTAAATTTAAATTAAAAATTATACCCCACAGTACTGACAGCGGTAACAGTTGTCACCATAGACAGAAAATAGGCAATGAAACTGATCACATTCTTCTAGGTGACTTACGTTCTCTTAAACCCATGGTATATAGGCTGCATAGACCAAAGACCATGTTCCACATGTGACAAGACTGGACATGGGCAAACGATTGCTTTTCCCCAGCTTTCACAAAAAAAACAAGCAAAATCTTATCCTGCTACTATAGGAAAAATACAATCCAAATTAGTATGAGCTGGAACATATTCCAAACATAAAATTGGAGGAAAGCTCATCAGTGCATAAAACCTTACAGACTGTCAAACAAAAAGAGAACTACGAGGAGGAGGTTAATACTTCGAGATAGACAACGCTTTATCAAAATGGAATAATTACCCCAAGGGGAACCAGGACCAACACAAGGGTGAATTCACTACCCCGCCAAATGAAATTGAAGTGACTCAGCGAGAGTACAACTAAAAGGACAAAACGAGAAAACATCGGCACAAAATGGAAAGACACAGGTGAAAAATAATTAGAGTGGATTACACAATCGAAGAGCCAAAGTTCGATGATGGTGAAACCCTGACACTGGCAAAGGAGAAATATCCTATTGCCGCAGCAAGTTTAGATAGTATATATGAAGGAAAAGAAATAAAATCATGTCACGTGACATTGGGAACGAAACAGCAAAGCTGGAGAACAATTTTGTTTGAAAAAAGTAAAAGTGTTCACCTGCATGACCGACGAACTAAGACAGTTGCGATTATTTGTACAGTCACCAAAATTTCTTCTTCACACAACAACTCTAGCAGAACAAAGAAACATAAAAACTAAAACCAGAAAGAAGAAACAGAAAAGGTAATAATAACACAAGATAAATGTAAACACACCAAATAGGAACACCGAAAACAATAGCAGCAACAAACATCGTAGAGATTAAATCAAAGATAACAACACTAAAACAGCAACAACAATTATAAAGACAACAACTCATTAATTATTATCAATAACATAATCACTAAATAAGTAAATAATGCATTATACGACATGAGTGACCTTTTCGGCTGCCTAAGACTGGTAAAGGATGAAGTACTGCGACTGGTAAGGGCGGGGTTGGGTATATCTTTCCAAGTAAGAAAATTGTGCGCTAAGCCGATCTAACCACCTCCAAACATAAGTCATACGATAATTATACAAAATAACTTTTGCAAAACCAGAAGGATTGTATTTACTAACGTAAGTCTAACTCAAATAAGTAATACATTTCGATGTAATGGACAAATAAAATAGGGTTGTGTCCCTTAAGCATGAGACGAAGGCGATGAGAAGCTATGCTATCATGGCGCTATTCGAGATAGACTCGCATAGGAATCCCATAAAATAGGGGCATTACATATCTATCAATAATGTCAAACAATAAAAGAACGAGCGAAAACAAATACAATGAACAACAAATGAAAATAAAAATACACACACCATAACGACAGTCAGAACAAGAAAGGAATGCAATAATCTGTATTAACTATTTTTATATTTTGCTTTTATGTATAGGATTCATAAATAAACAATTCATAAGATTTGATCTAAAAACAAACCAGCGATGACATACACACATATTAAAGTGATAAATGCACTGTTTAAATCAATTATGGCAAAAATCTTCCATACACGAAAACGACAGAATAAGTTGATCCATGACTAGGATAAATTTAAAGTTTCCAAATTTGCTAGAAAACCTTTCAAAACGTGCATTGACTGATGAGGGAAGCACACGCCTGTTTTAAAATGTAATGCAGAATGAATGGAAACTTGGTAACGAGAATCAAAACAAGTACGTCCCTATCAAAAATGAAAAGGAACCCCAGTTCACATTCTCTTCATTCTGTTTTTATCTCAAAATTATGTTTCTTTTGTAAATGCCCACAACACAAATCAGGAGTGAGACAAACAGACAAAAGAACCTTTAAACTTTAGCAGAACGTTGTCACCTCATAGGCCTGCAGTTTCTCGTAGATAGGGGCCTTAATGTATCTACAGAAATGATATTCGGTTAACTTCAGTTCCATATATGTAAGCTGTGTTGTGCTTGAATCCGTTACTCACGGAACAAGTGAGTAGTAACTGCATTTTAGGCTAAACTGAAAACACGGTTAGGTAGGAAAAAGAGCCAGTTTGTATTTTCTTGTCAAGCTACAGGCATCTTAACTACTGAGCAATATAATAATTGATTTACTTTAAATTACTTCTGTGTTTTGTTTATTTGTCTGACCCAACAACCGCTTGAGTACAAAGACTACTGTATCACCTCCTGTCATGATCAACTTTCACGTGCGACCTACATTAAACTAATTTTTGTTTTCTCGTTACGTTTTACTATGCCATTTATTAATGTATTTTTCTAATGGAGATATGAAAAGCGCCAACAAGCCGTATATAACACTAATCCAAATTCGAAATGTTGTGTAAACATTACTGATTAAGAGAAAAACTATTTTGTAATGACATTAAAAACTAGATATCGATCGATTGCAACAATTTGTATCCGAACCCGCATAAGCGTTTTAGACCATGACCATTGTTGTAGTGGACGCTTGCCAAGACTTTGTGTTTGTTAAGCAAAAACAACATTCTTGGTTTCTGTGAAATCAAAATATACGGGCACTCATTACAGATAGAGTTACGCATATCTATATTATGTGTATTATTTTCATGACCATATTTTCTAAGGTTCATTTAGATGATAATATTTTAAATACTAATTTTCCGCAATGAAGTTCGCACTTCAAAGACTAGTCATTCTTGTATAGTAGGTAGCTTCATTCCTAAACTTCCAAAGTTGAGTTCTACTCTTAATGAAACAAACATAAGGTGATCAAACCTCAGTTCTGAAAGATTAAACTGACCTAATTCCTTATGAGTCGGTGGTAAAAGAGGTGATATATATAATGGATGTTGACTGCTAAATTAGACACTCTTGACAGTAAAATCCGGTCTTGGAAGATATTCATTTGTGTTTAACTGAGAGGATTCATTTATTTAATACAATCAATGTTTGAAAATATATAGTGCCCGAACTATTCTGATGTTGGCATTATAGCTATTACTAAATTACTGTGAATTCATTTAATGACATTTTGGGATTATGTCAATTTTTTATTCATTACTATATTACGCCATTACATTAGTGGGCAGTATTTGGAATACCACTGAAACTGATTTTGATTACTAGGTAGTTTTCGACTTCATAGAACACTTGGGACTGTTAAGGATTTCAATCGCCATACTGTACGTTATTTTTACTTTTTTCCTTTGTATTTTAAACCTATTTTAAATTTTACAATACTTGTAGGTTTTCGGTCGTTTTGAGACTTATATGAAGACCATGGACTCGTAACAATGGCTATTCCCCAAACACATTCTGGAGATTGAGATGTTAGCGCCATTACAAGCACCTTCAGTTTGTAAGTACGTGTGCAGAAATACTGAATGACGTGACAAGACGACCTGCAAACCTCCAACAAACATGCAGTATTGTCAGCGAAATATAAATTTCCTGCAGTGGATAATATATATATATATATATATATAATTTTAAATTAATTATGAATATATTATGATTAATTATTTATAGAATGCTTATTTATTTTATGATTATAAGTATTATGCTCACCATAATTTTTTAATAATTTTTTTATTATATAATTTGAGTTCTGATAAAATAGTGAACATTCGTCAATAATATATCAAGATATTATATATATGTATTTTATTCAAATGTGTATTATACAAAATAAAAATGTTAATAAAACTTTTTATTTCTATTTATTCATAAACGTTTATGAGATAGTGTTCAATAGAGATTTACGTACCTTTAGGATCCAGTTTTATGTATTTTTATGTCTTAAAATATCGTTAATCTGTGCTGTATATGCATATTTCCATGTCAACTATTCGTTAGAGACTAAGACAATTAAGTTAAAAATGTAAGTATGACGTCATCTTGTTTATGTCATATTGTTTATATGATTGATCACTTAGAAACACAATATATTTAATGACGTAATCAATAATATTGAATTCAGTTTGAATTCAGTCTGATGAAGCAATATATATATATATATATATATATATATATATATATATATATATATATATATATAGATATAGATATATATGTTAGTTTAGTTTAAATTCTTTTTTATTTTAATTTTGTTTCATTACATTTTATTGCAATGATAATTTTCATTGGATTTGAATCTCTTTTCCGAAAACTGGCTTGACCCGATTAGATTATAATATTTCTTCAGCACTATTTTTAGCTCACTCTGGTTCATAGATTTTGTAAACATCAAGATAATATGAGTGGCTATTACCAAGATCATTTTTTTGGCCCACGTGTTATCTGAATTGTAACAGCCTTTCTATATTTTATTTCCAGTGTGAGAATTTGATTCTTAGATAGGACTATTCTTGCACACGTGATAAACGGCATTTTGTTTTATTGCGATGTTCAAATTAGTGGTCACGTAAGCCTATCACGTGAGCTACCATGTGATCTAAAATCGAGGCTTAAAACAGTCAATTGGCAGTAGATTTATTCACTCGTATTCTTACACCTTGAGGGAACAAGGTGTTTCTATTGTTCTTGCCAAATTGTTTTGAAGTTCATCTATTTTTTGGAATTTAATAATTTATTCTCTAGAAAACTAAACAAGTGTACTTTTTTATAAAAGGTTCTGGGACAAAGAAATTCAGTGGAAATTTATTCTGGAATTCTATACGGAAACATTATAAACTGTTATTCAATTGAGGATATGTTGCCACCAGTACAACGACATCATCGCCTCCATATTGGAATTTCATCGAGATTCGAACCCTGATTCAATTAGAACTGTTTATGGATAGGACTTATATTTTTCAACTTTAGGACTAATTTTTAGATTATATTCACAAACCGTTAAGCCCTATTTCCTAAATTTACATTGTTTTCTAGGGAAATAAATTATTTTGTTAAAATTTACAAAGCTTGTTGACTTCACTCTTTTCTTTTGTTACTTTTGTACAAGCCTACACGTAATATATATATATATATATATATATATATATATATATATATATATATATATATATATATATATATATATATGTGTGTGTGTGTGTGTGTGTGTGTGTGTTTTAAGTTCGTATAGTAATAATCCATATGGTTTACTACAGTAAATCATGAAAATAAACTTTTAAGTGGCTTGAGAACATATTGATGCAAAACGACTTCGACTTCAGGAAACGTAGTGCATTTAGGATACTGTCTTCTCTTATTAATTTTAATTGATTTATGTTTATGCTGCTTTTGAGAAAAATTACTTAAAACTATATAACAAGATCCTAAACAGTTACTGTTTAGAAGTATGCTGTTGTACATAATACCATTAAAGTTCTACTCTATTCATGGAATGGAATTTTGATTAGTGATGCATGTTGATGTAAACTTGTAAAATACGTGCTTAATGTATACGATGATGAATACCTGAAACTATTGGTTTTGTGGTTTTTATTAATAATTACAATTTTCATATCCCACTCAGCCCAATAACTGAAAGCTAAGAGGCACTCAATCGTCTGAAAGATGGAGACGATAAAGCATTATTTTGGGCACATCCCAAAATTGAAGAGTACATTTTCAAACTTTGAAATAATGCAATATCGGGGTTTCAGTGCTTCTGAAGGAAGAAAATATACACACAAGCCCGAAGTCGGACAGGTTCTCGACCCATATTCTGTAGATGTTCTGTCAATTTCCATTTTCTTATTTGTTTTTCTTCAAATAATAGACATTCTAAATATTTTGGTGACAAAAAACACGTGGTAATTGCCATCGATTTATGGCCTTATTCAGTTAATCGTGCGGGAGATAACAAGCTTTTACACGTGCAATAATTTCGTCTAATTTTCGGGAACGAAATAAATCTAACACTTCAGTTTACACAATCTGTTTATCGACTGTTAGAATTACAGAGCCACCAATGACTCCCTTTCGCCGTTATGGATTGAAAACTTGACGAACCTTTGCCAATAAAATTGTAAATATTTACGATAACCAATTTATTATCGCGTAAGTCAGCTTGTCGGAGGAAAATGGCGGACGTAACCGATACCAGGAGCTGTGTCTAATTTACTCTTGCGGAATTCGGTAATAGAACAGATTCATTGCCAAGTGGCGATAGGTCAACTAAGGTAGCACAATACATGAAAAGAACAGATGAAAAAGAGCAAGGAAATATTTTTCCTCTTCCTACTGACCAGTTGTCATCTGAGAAAAGTGTTCGGTCTTTCGTATGATCCAAACTCTGATAATCGAACTTCCAGTATGCGACACGTAGGTGAAGTCGAGTGTTGACATTGTACATAGAGAATACTCCGATTAGGATGGAAAGCGCAGGCAATGGTAAAACATATATACATAAGTTAATTATGTAGATATATGTACATCTAGTGAAGCTTGTTGATTGCTTCAGTACAACCGTTTTCACAAAAACAAAATCCAAGTCTCTATTTCACTGAAATTTATTCTACCGTTCTTCCCCAAAAATGAATGCTAAAGAGAAAGTAAGCGATGAGGTTAATTTAATTCATTTTTGGTGGAAAGTAAGCAATGAGGTTAATTTAATTCATTTTTGGTGGAAAGTAAGCGATGAGGTTAATTTAATTCATTTTTGGTGGAAAGAAAATTCTTGAGACAGCCGTTTAAAGCGTTCTAAAATAATTGCATGTATGCAAAACCAAGAATCTAAGGGGTGTTTCAGATTCTAACTTTCTCACTAAGTTAAGGAGGGAGTGAAAGAATTTCGAGCAAGAAGACAGCTGTATAAAGATAGGTAAATAGACAGAACGTTCAGTGTTAATGCAGGGGTTTATTTAATTAGAGTATTGACACATATATATGGTTTTTCTTATTCTTCTTTTTCATATGTACCCGTGTATCTTTCAAACATAAGGTAAACTACAGAATTCGTAATGCCTTTGACACAGTATAAGAGATACGGAAATGGAGGCTTGATTTCGAGCATATGCACACCAGTTTGTAAGTTTTGTACGTGCACATATTACACGACCACATATATAATGTTGGGAATGTATCTGTGAAAGCATATTCAGACAGAACAGTACAACGCTCCTCCCACGAGAAAAGGTCTTTATAATGGATCATTATAGATCAGGCAAACTTAAGAGACATACAAGTGCTCACAAATCGAATGGAAGTTTATTCTTAAATCTGATGAAAATGAAAGAGGAATTTACTAAACGTTCTTTATTAATAGTAATATACTACAATCAAATATGGCCACTACTTGCTGGAGTGTGCATTACGAAGATATGGGCTCATTACGAATACAGATTTGATACAGCCACATTACGAATACAGTTTTGATACAGGCACATTACGAATACAAATTTTATATCACAATAGAGAGTTCTGGTTACATCATAATAATCATTGTTTTATATTTATCTACTTATTTTTTTATTACTTGGCAAATTCTACAAGGGATTTACTGGTGCTATCCGGATATAAAGATCGATGCATAACCTATTAGGTCAAGAAGCTCGAAGCTTCGTAAGAATTGTTAGTCTTTTTATGTCAAGCGAGTATTTACAGCGTTTCGGTGAGGTTTACTATCAACTTGTTTGTCTTGCAAAAATATTGTCTTTCACACTTTTTCAGTGTCAATGTACCAGCTCTGTTTCAACTTTATCTTACCTTTTCCTTATCTTTTAGTTGTCTCACTGAACATTTAATTGATGAAAACTGTGATGTTTTCTCTGTGTAAGGATTATATCTGCCCTAAATACATCCATATATTGAAATGTAGTAGTTAATTCAAGGTTGATCCTTTACAAATTTATTTTCCAAAATATATCAGAAAGGTAATTTTCAAACTCTAACAATGGACACTGTAATTAATAAAGCATTTGTACTTTTGGGGGGATTGAGAATGCCCAATGCTTTGAATATTACGACAGGGACAAATTTAGTACTGAATGATTTCAAGATATCGCTTATGTTACTCATATCGGCCAAATTCAAGAGTAGTAAGTATAATTTTCAAAACCAACGTTGAAAATAAATTACACTAAGAAAGACGGGAGATGGATGAGCTTATTGGGAATATATCTGAATATAGAAAACAATATATTGACAGTTGTTAATATGTATGGCCCTATCGCCGATAATTCTAACTTCTTCGTAGGAAAATTTTGTGTCCCGGTTATTTACTTATTGATTTCAGTCTATTTGACAGGTATGCTATATGTTATGCAATCTTACAGAAAAACTTTAAAGAGACATAATCCTAGCAGCTTAGTTAGTGCCTGTGGAGTAGCAAAATGACCTAATACACTTAATGTTAATAACTTGATATGGTATTAATAAGTTCACACATCCGCCGCTAATCCAAAAGAATGCGAGCGCGCCAGTGAGATAAAATGGACTAGAAAGATAAAACTGAATAATAAGTCTAAACTTTAAGCTGGAAACTTGAGAAAGTGTGTTACGATTTTATGAAATTCTGGTAGTGGGCTAAAAAGTTTGATAGATAGGAGACGCATTAGCGTCAGAGTGTGGCCGCTACTTTCTAAACATAAGGAACCGGGCTAGATGCAAGAATTCAAATGAAAGTGACTAGGAGTAATCCGTGGGACTGCATTGATACGGAAAGTAAATTGGATTAGATTGCTTCGAAAGGAAAGATTACATCCTGACATAAATTTGTAGTTAACAGAGTTAAGCTTAAGTTATGTTTGCATGCCGTTACCTGTAATGAACTTGTATTCGGTGTGATTTCAATTTGCATATCTTAGGATGTAATTAGCTTACTTAACTGAATTAAGATTATGTTCCATTCATCACCAATAATTACCTTGCGTTGATATGTGATGTGTATTTACATTTATTAAATGTCATGAGCCTAGATTTATTGTCGTATGAACCTGGACTCTTCCTTAATTGTTATGCCGCTAGCAAAATGAATAATTACTTTAGTAATTATGTCATAGACTATTGTATAGACTTGGACTGAGTAATGTCGTCATGAATGCTTGTTTGCAAGTAGTATGGATAATTACTTCATTAATTATGTCGTAGATTACTGTATAGAAACCTATCAATACTGTATAGAAACTTATCAACATTTAGACGACGCGTTACCTCTTTATAGAAGGATCGTAGATATGTATGGATATTAGTCGTTGTATATTGGACCTTGTAAGACTGGTCACTCATTAATCGGATGGAAAATCTGTGAGAGTGATGGGTCGATTTCTGAATGTAGAGCGGATGGTGCAAGAGATTATATCCTTTGTTTTATTCCATCAGGAAGTTTTCAGGGTGCCAGCGAATGATGCGCAAAGGTATGAAGAAGCGAAAGAGGAAAGGTAGTATGGAGAAGGAAAGACGGAATAGGAAAACTGGAAGGAATATAGGTGGAAAGGAGGATAGATGAAGAAGAAGGACAGGAGTAGAAGAAGGAGAACATATGAGTGGATAGACGACCCAATGAAAAATCAATATTCTCACAAACATAGATTCGCATGATGTGTTAAATTATGCAATGGAGTTCGACCAACTAAGTCAAATGCTATGAGAAATTACCGAGCACAGACTGAGAACTTGCGTTAACATTTACTAAATAGATTATTTATATTTTATTTGTTATACAATAGTATGTCTATTGGGTGCCATTATATGTATTTAGAGTGTCGGCTTAAGCTGACTGGGGGCTCGGAATGCACATCTGTCTCCTGTAGTCTTCGTAATACTCTAGCCAGGTCGTGACAGCAGAATAGAATACGAGTTTAATAATCCAGTGAAGATATTATGTGTGTTTCCAATTTATTAGTTGATCCGAATTTGGATTTAGAAGGGTGTATGAATGTTAATAATCCAAACATCTAGGGAATGTAGGGAAATATTAATTAAACTCATAGAGGATCAAAATATGGTTGACTGTTATAGAGTAGATAATACACACCTGTGCAATACACATGGCGCTGCAAAATTCCAATTATACAAGCTAGATCATATTTTGTTTTCTTATTTCTGAATGTCTAAGAAACTTAGCAAATGAATTAAAAATTACACTAGGTTTCAGGTCCGATCTGACCCTTGAACTACAACTTAATAACTTTGCACACGGATAAGGATGCTGGAAATTCAATGAAAGTCTTTTAAAGGAAAATTAGTATGCTACGAAAGTGAAATATACAAAAACACGAACTACCTGTTACAAATATTGGTGATTTAAATACTACATGTCTACCAGATACCCAGGATACTATTGATAATCGTTTATTGACAGAAGTGTTTTAATGGAAATACGGGGCACAACTATTTCATTTGCTAGATATAAGATAAAAGGAAAGGGATAATATGTAAACGAATCCAGTAGTATATATAGTAGACAGGTTCGAGTAAAATATATAAAGCATCTCCGAAATGTAAAAAAGTATACACAACAATGTTATGTGATTATAAGTAGTTCCCCGTAGATTGAGGACGACGAAAACCCATCCAAGTATATATATTTGTCTTAGGAAAACAAATTTGGTACACAAAATTATTATTAGAATAGATTCTGCAGAGGAAATTCGTATTAGATGAAAAGCAAATTCTAATGAAATTAGAAATGTGTAGAGTACTCTCTGCAAAGAATCAGTAGATATTTTAGATGTTGATTGGGACCAACTGCTAAGAAAATGTAATGTCTTAAAACTAGCTACACAACAATCTAATTCTTTGGAAAGAGAAATACAATCAGCTGAAATACTTAGTTTGAACATATAAGACAACCATCAGGATCGGATGGTTTTAAGGTGGAATTTCTGAGAATGTTTGGAAAGACTTAAAATATTTAATCTTGCGATCAATTAAGGAAACGTATGATTAAAACAACTGTCAACATGTCAGAGACAATGTAATATTAACTGTTTATCAAAAGGATAAAGACCAAGAAAATGGCGTCCTAAATTAGTATCAGGGTGTATATAGTGCTGGACTCAATGATATCAGAATCGCAAACAGTATTTATTAAAGGCAGATACAAAGGTACTAATTTCAGTATAATGTAAGATTATCATTGTTCAGAAAACAATAATATTACTGGTCAGTTAATTTTTAATGATTTGGAACAAGTATTTGATACGATATCAAGGTATCATTTTGCAAAATGTAATAACTATTTTGATGTTGTCATATTTGTACTTACTGTAACAAACTACTATGAACAAGATCCAGGAGGGAATTCTCATCTTCATCCTGGCCTGCCGTAATCAAAAGACACCACCCGGTTTTTCCGATTATATAAGTATCGCACGATCCGAGTTGATTCCTTTGTGGTCCGCCTCAAATGGTTATCATTGTTTTGGGCTTTCCGATTTCCAAATGGTAGAATTGGATTTAAGCTCCAATTTCCATATAACTGAGACTTGTGTGTCTGATTTTCATCAGTTGTTTCCTCTCGGAACCAGTTGAGTACACAAGCATTTCTTTACAAGTGTTACCGTTTAGGCAGCCACATGAAAATTACATCTTTCTCCAGCTACTTAAATTTAACGTATTATATCAGCGAAAGATTCAAAATACCAATGAGTCCAACACAATCAAGAAAAGGGCTATTTGTTAAATAATCAGAACGAAACATTTAACTCGTGACGTTTGTACGTGTATTTTGTTTAAAAAATTCGAGGGTTTGTCCGATCACTGCATTACCATCTGAGAGCTCTAGATTAACTAAGTTGTTTTCAATGTTTATTTTGGACGTTAGGTGCAGAAAGTTCTATACGCTGTATATGGCTAAGTGCCGAAATAAACAGAACAAGGATATTTTCATTATCCAACTTTTAGCCTGGTATGCTTAACTGTTTGTTTGTTCCTTTGCTCTTGGATTGCGCTAATATATAACATTTTCACACGACATAATGTACACAGGTGGTCAACAAATAATAATAATGATAATAATAATAATATGGACTTAGTACAGCGCCTAATCTTTAAAAGCTCTAAGCACTTTACAATATTAGATAACACATTAAAAAATATACAATCACAAGGGTACAGCAACAAACACCAAGAAATTAGAAAACAAAAGCATATCGGCAATAATTAAGAAAGCGAATAGTATTAAGTCTTTAAAGGAGCACTACTGCACAAATTGTCAAAATATTTACTTTGCTTTCTTTACTTCTGTTTGATTCAAAATATCGAAAAAATTTCAAATTAACCTTGCTTTCGATCTAAAAAACCTGAAAATCGCGTTCAAAGACGGTCAAACTTCAATGCGCGTTACGTCTTTCCGCGTCAACAGAGCTAGTCTACTCGTAATGTGATCACGTGACAACTCAAACTGGTAATCTAAGGTATAAACGACGGTAATAGATGCTTATGGTTTCACGTTAATTTGTTTGATAGTAGAAGAGAATCCACTGATGTCGTCCACACGGTGAAAGAGTTTAAACATAGAGCAGAGCTTTTATATGCAATTTTAGTGCAGTGGATATTCAAGTAAATTCATCGAGTAATGGATCGTGAAGGGGGGGGGGGATCTCAAAGTGTTACCTGTTGAAAGTTTACATTATCACATCCGCATCTCTCTCTCTCTCTCTCTCTCTCTCTCTCTCTCTCTCTCTCTCTCTCTCTCTCTCGTAAACTAAAATAATAAAAGGACAAGACGAGACATCTATACGTTGATCCATATGGTAAATACATAATTCCAAGTTCACCATTAGTGAAAGTTTACTGTTAATTAGTGAAGGTGAATAGGAGTTTCAGCATGAACTTTGAAGACAGATTAACACACACACACACACACACACACACACACACACATGTATCTCTAGTGCCTCAAAAATATTCCTAAACGTTATATCATTTCCATAAATCCAAGAAATCTTAACACGTTCTAAAGGTTTCCCGAATGATGCCTGTGATGTGATTATGCATCAACACTATAAAAATCACTATGTTTTAAATCCAAAAGTCTTGGAATGATTGGCAGTAAATTACTTAGAAATACAATTCCAAAATGTCATTGAATACTTCATAGCAAATCCGTACATCTATTTATATTTATATATCTTTAAATAGATGTTTCTTTTCTGCACTGCACCGCTCCGGTGGCCCAGTGGTTAAAGCGTCCGCCCCGGATGCGGGAGGTCGGGGGTTCGATCCCCGGCCGAGCCATACCAAAGACTTATAAAAAATGTTACTAACAGCTTCCTCGCTTGGCGCTCAGCATTAAGAAGTTAGTGTTAGGACTAGTCGGCCCGGTGTCAGGATAAAGTGACTGGGTGGGACATCATGCTATATGTCTGCGGCATGATGCCCCAGTGCTAGACATCACTATAAACTGCCACACTGCAGACATTGTAGCGATATGATTGAAAAATTGTTAAAGCTACGTTAAAAATCCAAATCACTCACTCGTTTCTGCACTGTAATTCCAACCAATGCTATTAATTTAAATAAATAAATCAAACTAATCCATGTATTTATTCCAAGTCTGGTAGCTATGTCAAGAATGATGAACGGTATGTTCTAAATGAGTCTAACTGGGCAAAAGGATTGTGGATTCTAATATTCATGATAATTACTGCCAGCCATGTTCGCTTCAATACTTCTGTAAAATGATGATATACCACACACTTCAGAGGTTAACATCTTTATACAAAGATTTTAAAGATTGCTTGCCTAAGTGTAGTATTTTATTCTTTGTTTTGTTTGCTTTTTGTATTCAAATGTGAATTTAGCAGGGTTGAACTTTACTTTGGTCACAAGAACTGTTACAATCTCCACTCTTCGATGTCCAAGTTTGCCATTGCTCTCGATACGATTATGAATGTTATGAGAATTCAATACAGTACTAAAGCAAACTTATCACTATATTTAATGGTGAGGTTTTTATCCTTAGGACAAACGTGTGCCATTGTCGTAGAGTGTAGATAGTATACGATACTGAACATGTGAAACAGAATATAGAATGACAACAGGTCATGAAGTTCAGTCACTGATAATTTGCATGATTCACGCGAAACTAATCATAAAAACGCTAATACTTGTAACCTATATTTTGTTGTGTTGGATTCTTTTTCAGGCACTTCGTTGATTACAAAACTGCATACTAGGGGGGCATACAGTCTTCACAGATTTCAAATGTAAGATCTGTTGATCATGATGAGAGAAAGGAAGTGAGGGAGAGAGAATGGGCCAAAGTTAAAATAAATATAAGTATTGGAATACAGGTTTGAATAACATACGTAGTAGCAGATATATTTCCTACATGAGAAACAAACATTGTTCCAAAAGCTATATTTTTTTCTTCCACTGAAATATTTGAAATATGCAATTCATTTTTATAGTATAGACCATTCCAGCATCGGGCTAAAATCGGAATGAAATTATTTTAGACAAATCTGACGACATACCATTACTTTCTATAGATTTATCCGTGTTCAGCAGCGTAACTGAATTTTATATAATAAAACCATTAGAGTACTCTTAGCCTTCATCTTGAAGTTTTGACAATATTCACACTCTCGTATATATTTTTATTATTTCTGGATCTATATTTTGTTGATTATTGATACATTATTTTATCTTTATCTTCTACGATTCTCCTTTCATGCTTCAGTTACTTCCCTACTTGTCATTTCTTCTCTTTTATATCTTATTAGTCTTTTATTGCATCATTCAGAACTCTCCGCTTTTATTAGTTTAACCTTGCTTTAATTCTGCACATTTTTTCATGGTTTCTTTTACCTTTCCTCCATCCTCTTCATCTTTGTTTATTAATCTTATACATTCGTTTTCTCCTTTCATGTTCAGTTTTCCTAAAGTGTTTGCTAATCATTCCTATTTCTTTCTTTACTCCCAGTCTTCCATGATATATGGCTAACTCGGAGTTTCCTTAATATATTTCTAATTTTAGGTAATATAAATTGTTTTTGCAATTTCCAACTCCCCATCTTTTCATCCTTTCGTGATAAGATTATTTATACTGGGAAATGGTCTGAGAAGTATAATCCTAAATTTTATTATAAGCACAAATTAATTAGCTCTATTTGACTAGAGAAATGTTTTTCAGTGCTGCATTTAGTTCAAACTGTTTAAGTAATACGGTAATCAATTATTTCAGACAGCGATGGAGCCTGTTTTATTCCAATATCCCATTTTTTCATCATTAGTTAAAAACAGCATGAGGTTGACACTAATGGGGCTGTCATTACATCCACGTATTTATCAAGACAATTCTATGTTCCTCTTCAATATTATCCTTGCAATTGAAACCGTATTATCAGAGCAGCATTCCTAAAATCAAGTTGGGTCTAAATATATCTACTTATAAACTGTGGTTTATTAACGCCAGTGTTTCATTGGTAAATTGCAGCAGCTTGGAACTGGTAATATCCTTGAAAGTCTGATTCGATAAAAAATAATTTAAGGTTTTCATTCTTGTTTTCGGCCTTCTGTTATCATCAATGTAGAGCAGATAACTTAGTAATATAGCTGGTTGGTAAGATGAAAATACGTGCTAGGCTAATGGTGTTGACGCAACTACCCTTGAGGGCTATTAAGATATATTGTTAGGCTACATACAAATAGGAAATTTCTTGAATTACTAACCTTGTCTCCTGATATTATGAAATACTTAAAAGCATTCCAAATATCAGCATAGGTCTACACCACAATGCAAAATCTAAGAAATCATTTTATATTCAGATCAAAATATTGGTTTATAACTTTGGTATATTTATTTGCAAGCTTGCATTTGATAGTTGAAGTATCACTGTAAGAAGATTGTAACCAAGTTGTACTTTTCACTGACAATAGGGTAGAATGCCTTTAATATGGCAAAGTGCTCTTTTCACCGGGTTTACTTATTTTTGTTACTTATTACTTACTGACCCGGTTTCGAGAGGCATAATGTATACAGGTGGATAAACAATACCAAATTTAGGTAATAAAATGTCAGATCAGACAACGAAAACGTTCTGGGCCATAAAATACACTTCAGAGATGGTAAAATTAACAATGTACTCTTAGCTAATTTCCTAATACAAATAGAGTATGGTGTCATCTCTGTCTATTCCGCGACCTTCACTTAGAAATCGGAATGTTATGATGTGCAATAACCTATTTTTACCTGAGTAGCGAGTAGTTACCGTCTTGTCGACTAGGTTTACAACTTGTGTTATGTAGCAAAACAAATTTGTATTTTCTCTGCAAGCGATACGTATTTAACCTCCGGATTAATATAACGATAATTATATATCCTTTTACAATTACATTTTGTTCTGTTTCTTGTGTATTTGTCTAATCCGAAAACCATTTGGGTACAGAAGCATTTCTTCACAAGCATTACCGTTTCGGGAACAACATGAAAATGGTATCTTTCTCCAGGTACTTCCTTTTAAGGTATTATATCAATGACAGGTTCAAAATGTCAGTGAGTCTAAAACAATAACGAAAAGGACCACGAAACATTTATATCGTGACGTTTGTACGTCCTTTCTTGAGGTTATGTCTAATCTCTGCAATATCACTCTGTGTACTCAAGCATAACTAAGTTGTTGTTTTCAATGGCTATTAAATACGTTAGGTGCAGACAGCTCTATACATTGTATGCGCCCACATGTACAGATCAGGAAAAGTCTCATAATCCACTGGATTAAAATTTTGGTATCCTTTACTGTTTGTGTTATTCTTTGCTCTTTGATTGCGCTATTATACAGCGCTTTCACGTCGCATAATTTGCACAGGATTAAAAAAAATAAATAAATGAATAAATAATAATAATAATAATAATTACAACGCTGATAATATGGACTTAGTACAACCCCTAACCTTTACAAGTTTCTGAATATTAGATAACACTTAAAACGATACAACGGCTGGATTACAGAAAGACGCCATCTGCCAATTGGATTTTGCTTTGAATTGATAAGGTACCCAGTTTCTTTCGATTTATCAAATGTTTGTGAGAGAGAGAAATACTAAGTGTTGAAAGTGGAAGTGCATTAGTTGATGCAATAACGATAGATAATGGGGAAAGCGTAGCCATTTAGGGCCGAGAAAATTCTTGTTTCAGCGTCGTTACGTCTGGCGTCTGCTAGAAGGATTGAAGGGAAGAGAATGTAGAATCACTTATAGAGTGCAAACTTTGCAGCGATTTTCTAGTGAGGGTCCTTGCATCCATAAATGTATTTCCCGAAATGTTTGATACTGATTTCTGACCCATTATTAAGCTTTCTGGAACGAATCTGACACTGTATAGTCCAAAATTGGTCCTAAAATTCTATTTGTACTCAAAGCCTCAGATATCAATTTTGGATAGTGATTTGACATACAATTTTGAACCGATGTAGACCAAATGGGTTTCACTTTCCTCAGTTCCGATTCAGAGATTCAAACTTTGAGGCGTAGGTGAGGGGGACATGAGCTTGCACAATCACTGGCAGCTGATACGCAGACTGAGAGAGAATAATTCTTCAACGAAGAGGTGAAGAAAGACTACACGGTAAGAACTCCTTTGAGGATTGGTGAAATGAGGTTGACATATTCATGGTCTTCTGCATCGCTGTGTGAGACAGAGCACAGGAGCTATTGTTTGAGTTCCACAGAAAGCACTTTCCAGACCTGTCAATGCCTCTCCCTTCCCGTTCTCGGGATAGCCAACGGAAGAACATCTTGGTAGCAATACCTAGCCTACCTTATGGGTAATTTGAGCAGCTGGCTCGTACTAACTGATATTGTCAAGTTTCCCATCGCTGCCACTGGGCGTGTGTTCCCCAGATGACTGCGTCTGGTGTCACCGGAGTACCGTGACTGTGCAGAGCTCCAAAGGGCTGATCATCGAAGCCCGCGCAGTCTATGGAATGTCTACGACTACTTCCAGTGGTCCAGTCTCGCATATCTGTGTATTGTGTGGAGAACCCGCCTCAGTTCATCTGTGTATGAAGAAACTGATGTTCAACAGGCTACTACTGAGCTTGACAAATCAACTTTCCTACTTTAAGATGCTAGTAACGTTCACTTGGTCCTTTGTTTCCTGCGTTGAACCACTGCAGGTCAAGGACATGCAACACTAAACAATAGTAAAATATTAATTGTTCCGCCTGCAGCCTCGATGTTCTCAGAGTCTACCGCCAAAACATGTGGCTGAAGTTCAAAATCGATCACTTGAAAAACTCCAAGGGACACTGGAAGATTAGCATGATCCTGATCTGTCCGGATGGTAAAGAGGGACTATTCTTCTTTATCCCTTTAAAGACAACAGCAATTTATTCCATGTGTAAGGAACTTTCTTTATTTCTCGAGTAAACGTCTGATATAATCCAGTTTATCGTATAGAGTATAAGCAATATCGGAAGTATTCTGCGTAGAACGCTAAACATGTCCGTTTCTGCTGTAAAGTATATTTTGGCAAATTTCTTTAATAACGCTGGTCTGCAAATTTTTAGAAGTCGTCTGCTTCCGAAATAAAATGTGATGTTTATTATGGATTTTGATGTTCAGAATTCAAATATGACAATTAAAACAACTGATTTGCTACTGTTTCCAAGATATTTAAGTTTTTACATTTTACGTCTATATATATATTGTGTAGATAGTAGAGTTTTACTCATAAATTGTAAACCTAGGTCTTTTCATGTGTTTATGGTTGCTTTACATGATAATATTTCGCCTGCCCTGTTTATGTAACAGTTTAAAAAATAAATAAAATGTATTATGGAACAAAAGGCAAACAACTGTTATGTACATATAAGCACATAGTTTAGTCCTTATTCAGTGTCTACTTGGCGCTTCTTGGCTTGTCTCTTGTATTAATTAAATGGAGCATCACTTTTCAGCAATAGTATGCAAGCATTGAAAGGCTCTGTTTGCCTTGATAGTGTTTCTCGATTGTTGCAATGTCCTGGTGAAATCGCTCGCCGAGCTCGTCGTTAACTGCTCCGACGTTCGGTTGGAAAAAATCTAGATGAGAGCGCAAAAAATGTATCATTAGTGACATGTTCCAACCAAGGCTTTTGTATGCCTTGAAGAGGTTTTCTACCAACTCCCTTTAAGATGTCTGCCTTGTTGTTTCCGAGAAAATGTCTTGCCATTAACTGGAAGGCTTTCCATGCTGTCTTTTCCTTGCCACGCAGTGCACGATCAAATGCATCATCTCGAAGAAGTTCACTTATCTGAGGACCAACAAAGACACCTTCCTTCATCTTAGCTTCACTTAACCTTGGAAAGTTTTCACGAAGGGACTTTGAAAGCTGCTTGTGTTTTGTCCATGGTCTTGACAAAGTTCTTCATCAGACCCAGCTTGATGTGCAAGGGTGGTAACAAAATCTTCCTTGGCCAATCTCTCTTGATGTAGTGGGAATCTCTCGCACGACTATCCCATTCAGAGAGACTACAGCAGTACTTTGTGTATCCAGTCTGCAAACCAAGCAAGAGAGCAAAAACTTTCAAATTACCACAAAGCTGCCACTGATGTTGGTCATAGTTTATGCACCTCAAAAGTTGTTTCATGTTTTCATAGGTTTCCTTCATATGGACTGCATGACCAACTGGAATTGATGGCATAACATTGCCATTATGCAGCAAAACTGCAAGACTCGTCCTCGGTGAATCAATGAACAATCTCCTCTCGTCTGGATCATGAACTATGTTTTGGTACACAAAAGTGTACGTCTTTGGCTGGCAAACCCGCTCAAGAACCTTCCAGGTCTATTTAGAAAAAGGTCGGCGATGATGTCGCTGCTGGCTTAAAACAAGCTAATGCAATTGGGCAGAACACTCGGAAATAATTGTGTTTGAAATTTAGATGCACATGAAGAGTTAAAAGGCAGACAACGTCAAGCTAATGAACCGGTATGGTTCGTGCATGTGTTGACGATATCGGAACGGATTAATAATCCAAGACAACCAACACGTTACCTCCACCTGGTAAAACAAAGCCTGCCAGCTAAGCGTTTGTGCGAGAGGAATTGCAACTCGTTCAGGTGAATACCGAATTACTACCAAGAAATATTTTAACACGTTAATGTATCGCTTTGTGATTTAGAATGCACTAATGGGCATCAATCGTAAGGTGATTCACGATCGCATTATACCCTTACGCGCAGGTAGTGATGCCATCTGGGAGAATCCATCATTCGGTATCTAGCGGTGACAAACTTACTTTGGTGCATCGGCAAGATATTTGCGAGAGGGTATCAAATTTGCCGTATGTTCGAATTCACATCGCTCTCGAAGACCTTCCACGTGCCGGATATGTTATTGCACAACCACGAGTTGAAATTTAGCTATCTTATTGTTTTCCCGGATACAACTACGGTCGAATTCTTTTAAGGTGGCATTCCAACATACACGATATTTTACCAGAACACTCATCCTCAAACTTACCAAAAACCTTTATACACTTTTTCACGAGTGTGCTCGCCTTGATATTTACAGATACCGTCATTGGTTATATGCATAAGAAGCGAGTCAGTGTCTGTATAGAGCATCTTTACTAGATCCTCGTAAAGCGTTTTGTCGTAATAAAACTCATACATGAGTAGCTTGTGCAGGTCAAGTACTGTCGAACCAAAGAACTAAGCTTTGTCAGCTTTAATTTCGATTTTTTACTGTGACCGTTAACAACGCCACCATCAAAGATCGTTAGGAATTAAATGCCCGGTCAGCGATGTGCCTTCGAAGCTTCTCGTGTTCATAATCATGGAAAAGATCTAAGCGGATTCATTATGAGCTGATTACAGAATTGCTCATGAGATTGAAAAAGTCTTTCTCAAACTTATTCATATCCTTTATGAGCAGATTCATATTCATCTGATTGTATGGGGAGATCCAAGTTTGCCGACGAAATCCATGCACTCGAATGATCTTGGTTGAACGCATTCGCAATCCCAAATATAACAGTAGATTTCGTACGTGTAATACATAATTGTTTTCAACCTAAGACTAGTAACAGGCTTGGTGCATTCAGTATATTGACGACCGGAACAATTTAAGATTGAGCACTGATATTGGGACAACCATGTACCAATCACTGACATCGCTTAAGCTGATAACGGCTTATAGTCTGGTAAAGTTGTTTAGGATATTTTAGATCAACTTCAAACATATAGTCGTGGTCATTTTTGATATTGTATTCGCGTACTTGTTTATGTAGATCAATAATGCTGGATCTATCCACTGAAACCTACTGACAGGTAACGGTTATATCATTTCCCAGTAGTATGGGTTATTAAGATAATTGTACATGATGTAACTCTTAGAGACAGCGGAGTCATACCTGTCCATGTTTGGGTTCTTTGGCGAATATACCGAGGGCTCGCCATAGAAATCCCGCCACGAAGTGAGCACTCGATCAGCAGCTTGCATTATTAAGTGGCCATCATAATCATCCAGGTTATGAAGTACTACATGAGTTTCTTTTGTTTGTTTGTTTTCTTTCAGTAATTCATAATTGCAGCTTCTGGTGGTGACTAGAGCTGTTGTCGAATCGATTTCGCTATAGCATCAGGCTGTTTAGGAAAAATGCCTACCGACTCCTTGCAACAATACAATATTGGTTGTTCAGTTTGCAAGTTGCATATCACTGCAGTATAACAGAATCCGCATGGGGCTTGTTCACAAACTTGTTTTGCATGGTCGCAGGAAGCAAAGTTGAACGTAAATGTTTAAGCATTCGAAGTTCGCATATTTGATATACGGCACTTTCACCTTGGTTGAAGTGCAGTAAATTTAAAAATATTTATTCCGTACTATGGCATTAATGTCCGCTTTTATTTTTCACTGATCCCATTGCAACGCTTCCTTCTTCATAGGCTCTAACCCCCCACTGGGTAAGACCCTAAGCAAAGCTCATTACATTATTCGACATTGTGAATGTTTGTTGTTTTCACTAATAATTCTCAAATGTGTGATGCTAAGATCTTTACCAAGGACAATGAAAATTCAGAAACAACTTCAATTTAAATTTTAAAACAATTTTTAATATCTCTGAAAAGTTTTAAAGAAATTCAGATCCCGGACGAGTTCCCAATTAATGCTAACGCTTTAGGTCTTATAATATGTAACATAAAGGTTGTGAAACCAACAGCTGAAGTAAAATCAAGAGTTTTTTCATTAGAAAGCCATAAAGCTGTAGAAGGGATTTTCTTCATTAGAATTCAATATTAAAATAGCAAAGACATTTATAGTATTGTTAACTAAATTCCAAATAATTCTAAATGTCCTATCACAAGTCTAAAATATAGAATGTCCCGAATATTTTAAATAAATAGTTTCATTAATATTATCTCCGAAAATAAATATAATGGATTGCAGAGGCTAATCTTATAAAAGAAATGAAACATTTTTATCAAAGCTCTACATAGCTCACTCACTTTACCTGACACGCGATAGATTTTCCAAAAATACAATGGAAATTTTCACTAACTCTTAAGCAATGTTAGGCCTTGAACTTAAATTTTAGTAAATTTCTTGCTTCCCACTTATAATCGTGACAAATGTCACGTAGGCAAAATATGACAATCTTCAAGTACGCAATATAGATTAAATATACATAGTAAGAAGGGACTGATATTGGAACGAAATGTTGTTTGTTCCGTCTGTTATGGTTAATATTTAACATGTAAAATTTCTTTGTTGATGATAGGCAGAGCGCCTCGAAGCCCTCTCCAACATCATTGAATTTTAGATCACACTGACTGAAGCCTTAAAGCTGTAGAAGGATGACTGTTTAGCAGCGAAATTATTCGTAATCTCAGAGTGGTAAATAGAAACATTAAAACTAATCGCATCTCATAATTACCACTCTCATCTCACAGTTAGATTTAATGGATCCAGTTAGAAAGCGAAGTGTTTAGTTCCACAGTTGAGATGCTAGTTACAGGACTTACTGCCTTCTATATTACCCGAGACTTTTGCTATTGTTGTGACGTCTCTGTCCAAATTTAATAGACGGTACATGTGGTTCTGCTATGACGGCATGTACCATTGTCTGCTGTTGTTTTGTTGATTTTTTATCAGAGGATTGGTTCACTCTTATTCAAACAGCTTCCAAATGCCTTAAGCAATTAAGTTTTTTCATCCTTGTGAAATATTAAAATATGTCTTTTGTTATGAACTTGTTTATATTGTAAACTGCATTATTGTTGATTGAACGGTCTTAAGCTTGATAATATCACATGGACAAAAAGTCTGAGTGTTTCATCTTTTTAGAATGATGTTTATTTTTATTATAGCCAAATGAGAAATCTTAACTATTGATTCAAAGTTTGGTAGACTTCAATATATGTCACTCATAAGAACCACATAAACAGAAAAGTTGTTACCTATGATGCGGACATCTTAAGGGTGTGAATTAGTTTGTAATATTTGATATTGCATTGTTGCAGCCGATATTTTGAGTGAAACCGAAATATAAAGAGAAACAGTTCAGAATGACCACTCTGTGAAAGTATTTCAGTGATAGACGCAGCGGAGCAGATTCAAATGCCAGATTAAGGCATCTTAACCTTGATATAAAGATAAAGAAACGGCTTATATGTACTACCTTTCACGCACTGCTAGAAAAAGAGCAACGAACAAGATCCCGGAAAGAGCTCCTGTCTTCTTACTGGCCGGCTTCCATCTGAGGAACGTGAGCGATATATCCGATAATATAATTTGTTTCTTCAACTGTAAGGTTAGAGCTTTCGCCATCCTCCGTAAACGGAGGCAATCATGAAAAAGTTAAACTGTTGTTGAAAATGTTGTCAGGCAAATGCAGAGCGATTTCATAACTACCCCCTGCCCCACCCCCGTGCCCCATTACTGAGTATAACTACATTGTTTCTTTGTGGGCTTTAGTAATTATCGAACCGGAGATTTCTCTAAGATGTTGAACTTTCGACCTAAATTGAAAAACATCAAACATTTAACAAATTTCCAGTATTTATTACTTATCATTGTAAAAAGCTTTAGAGGTATCTCAGAAGAATCAGAATTTGTAACTGTCCACCTTCGCCATAGCCAAGTAGTAGTAAATGTTTTTCTCATTTGACTGCGGGTAATGCAGGATATATTGGATACGTGAATGCATGAGTATGTATTGTCTAAAATACTACAAACGGTGGCATTTCTCCTTTAGCAAATATAAAGTGGATTAGCAACCTTCAATGAAAATCGTGAAATCAAACTTATGGAAATGATGCATAGCAAACGACTCAAAAGTAATGTTTAAAACTCACGTTTTCTTAGGTTAAGAAATTTACCAATTTATGTATCATTCTGTCTCTTTGTCTTTCTGTTTGTCAGAAAGGTGGGACAGCGGACATGTGGCCTTAACGGCTTGAACCCTGCCAGGTATGAGATCTTGTTTCTAATAGTATATTTAGATTTAGGTTCCCAAACCAATTACAACATTTTTCATTTTTTTTTCTCCTTTTTTTGTGTTCTCCTCTTATCCTGACCTTCACATATTCTTGGAATCAATTCTACATCATTTCTGCCTGGGTACTTACCTTAAGCGACCTTACTATAGTCAGCTGCGGATTACTTATGAATCCGTACACCCTCTTCAGTTTCTGAAAGTATTTATCTTCCACAATTACAGTCTCGCTGAATATTATGTATATGTTTCGTACCTTACAAATTTCCAACAATACATTGCTCCATCCGCTCAAACTATTTTTAGTATAAAGAGCAACCCAATTATTATTGCAAACAATACTAAATGCTAAAAGTAAGTTTAAAAATCTGATAATATTTAATTATTGTTCCAAACAATTTTCTTACTTGCAAAATCTGAATAATTTCTTAATTTTCAAATAATAGCAAAAAATCTGCCATTGTATTACAATAATATATCCATATTTTATTCATCATAAATTTGTACAAACAAACATTATTGTCATTCCCATATTTTAATGAATACTTTGAATCCATATTAATATGTATATAGTTCTTTCTGCCTTCTATAATAATAATAATAATAATAATAATAATAATAATATCCATATCACTTCTTCTCAGTGTAGGCAAATTACCGACATTTTCAATGCTACTAAATTATATATATATATATATATATATATATATATATATATATATATATATATATATATAATAAACAATACCAACACGTAGAATGTGTGACCGGTTTCGCTTTATTGCTTCATCAGACTGAATTCTGCATGATTTTGGATTCTTTGGCTAAGGGCAAAAAGTCTATATTCTTTCAATGTAATTTCACCCCTTTCTTAATTGTACCCTGTACGTGGTGGATATGGTGCAGGTTCTTGACAGTAATTATTTATTGACTTTTCTTTTACCTGTACTACTGTATGCTTAACAATCATGCACTGTATGATGCTAATTAAGCTGTTCCGTCTCCTGAAATAGCCTTGCTTTACCGTTTGACTGGCAATTGACGACTGTATTTTTCTAAATTACAAACGTTTTGCGAGAATAAAACAAGGTATATTGTGAAGTTTGCAAGGCGCACCTGATTACTAAAAGTCTTTGGCTGTCGAAAACATTGGAATTCAACTCAAACATTGGAAACATTGGAATTCAACTCAAACCAATTTTAGACAGACACATAGCATATCATTAATTAAATAAATAATTACACATTGGTGTGCAGTGATCCGATATAAAGTACCCAAACACATTTAATCTCAATTCTTGAAGTACATTAAATAATGTAGCTTTACTTACACGTGAAAGTTTGTAATGAAACAATACATGTACTAATAAATAATATAAACATAATGAAAATCCAACAGAGAATAAATATTTCTAGATTCAGTGCAGAATAATTAATTGCATACTCCACTAGAGAGTTTATATCAAATCCTGCATTTATTTGGAGATCTCCGGCTAATGCCGTTTCTTCTATTTCAAATATTCATTGAGCATGATATCTTTCAATATCACATTTTATATATTAAGCTACAGAATCATCACATCAGTACGTAGATCTGTCCTAACATCAATATTTTTAAGACAATGCCCTTACGTGCATTGTGTCATATTATGTTTGCATCAGAAATCATATTTTAAAGTACCTCTAACGGCGTATTGAGTCTACTGGGTCTAAGTATAAACTATGTTTCGGCATATCATTGTCTCAATGGTGTTATGGATTATTTTGAAAATGTCTGGTCTATTATTCATCTTAAATATACAGCAGATAATTTTATATAAGCTCATTGGTAAATTATCCAAAGAAAGATGTCTCTTAAGCTTGTTTGTTGACACAAACACCATTGCATAACATTACCATATTCATGAAAGTCATGCAAATAGCAAATTTCTTGACCCACTTAAATTGTCTCCTGCAATATATCAACTACTTAAAGAGGCACACAATATGAAAAGTGTCTCAAACCTTAACGAAAATGGTTATTTTCTGTCATTTTTTACTAGAATATTTCTTTATTTTCTAGCTAGCACCAGGTATCTGTAACATGAGTATCCACGCGTTAGCCAAGAGCTTTATATTCACTGGCTATTAGGGTCATTAGTTACGCAGACCTCCTGGTATGACTAAGTGCCTGAACGACCTGATCTGAGATTTTCTCATACCACATCCTGAAACCTTAGATAGAAGCTGGTATACATAATCGTTTGCTCGTTTACAGCATTAACGGACACTATTTTGAAGTAGCAATAGGGGTAGTAGTGAATGACATCATACTACATCGCTGTATACTCCTGACACACCCAAGGACAGAGATAAAAATCGAGAATCTTGATAAATTTGAAGCACCAAAAAATTAATTTACAATATTATGCATAGTATGAAGACGATACCAGCGTTTACGTATTCCGTTTACGTATTCTTCTCGCCTCTGGCAGTGTGTGACATGATGTAGTACACATAAGCTTCAATATATGGCCTATTAGGTAACGACCTTTAAAGAATGAACCCTTTTTCTCTTCTGCTGTGACAGCAACCATTTTCATTCTGTGAGGGGAGATGTGAAATTTGTTCCTTGGTTTTGTCATGGATGTATAATCCATAATCTATATCTGCATGTAATTCGCTTACTGCAAATTCCTGGGAAATATACAGTAAGCATTGTTACTGGGAAACTGTCATGTTTCCCGTCAGTTGCACCATCTTCTCAGTCTTGAAATGTAAAACATCTACACTGACAGCCACACAGTTTGTTTGCTACTATGAGCTTCTCATATTTCCCTGCTATTATCCATTGTTTGACGGGTTTCTCATGCATACGGTCGGAATGAAAAACCTGAATACAATTAATATGAAAAGCGTGGAGAAGAAAACTAGCAAAGTGTATAGCGGTGTATTATAAGTTTCTAGTTTTACCTCCCATATAATTGCTGCTACCAGAAACTTTACAGTATAATAGCAGATGGTAAAATGTGATTATGTATGTAAGTACGTATGTATGTCGTACGTATGTATGTATGTATGTATGTATGTATGTGTGCGTGTGTATTGTTACGACTCGATGGTCTTAAAATATGTTACAGAGAAATCAAACAAACATGCTGACTAAAATGTAATAAATAATTATTTCCATGGAATACAGAGTGTAAATTTAATAGGAACGTACAGAATTTTGAATTTAGTCCCAAATAAACCAGTTGTTTGTAATGTGATGATATATTAATAGTCTTCATGTGTGACAATCGATGTAATTCAGAATGTCTTTCAATGAATTCACAATAATCTCATATTTGTGTTTTATAAAAAAATATCAGAGAGCATTTTTTGTAATTCAAATGAATTATTTAAATAAATAATTCATCTCAAATTATATATAAACAAATGAACTTCCATAAAGACTGAATTTACAATAGTAATGAATAATTGCTTCCTTCGTATTCCTTATGTAATTGATCTCACTTGACTTACACAACAAAATGCCCTGGACACAGGTCATTCCCAACTATAATTGCAATCACATTCGTAAACAACTTCAGCTGTGTTTACTTAAACTTTAGCAAACAACCTCACAAAAATCAGGTGGATTATGCTTTTCCGATGGAAAGGCCAATGTACTGAACTCAGATCCAGGTAAACATATATTGTTTACAAATGATCATTATCATAAAGTATCACCTACAATCGTGGAAAACGTTAACTATATAATATATTGTTTACAAATGACTATTACAATCTACAATCATGGACAAAAGTTAAGTAAGCCTCTCCTCATAAAGAAAAGAATGGTTTATGTAATATTGCGTTCTTTTACCTATTAGTCAAATATACTTATGATCATAATTACATACGAAAATGTCATATAAATGTCAAAAATGTTAAGAAATCAATATAGTACTTCTATACACAATCTGATCATATTTACCATTGATATGCATTATCTCTATGTTGCATTGCTGTAACATCAAACTCTATCTAGACAATGATTTTTTGTGTTTTGTTTTGTGTTTTTCATTTTATTAACAAAAGTAATGGGGTTGTGATGACTGAATAATGGCAGAATAATTTGAACTGTTTTACACTTCAAAGTGTTGCATTAAATTCTCTGGTGCTTGTTTAGTATGTTAGAGACAAAGCACACTGAAACTGAAAAACAACATACCACATTTTCTTCCTGAATCATCACTTGTATCAATAATTGACTGAAACTTGAAGCTGAAAGAACTGGTGCACCTTTAATTTTGATTGTTAAGATATCCATGTAGTTTTAGATTATGACGTCATTGATGAATGCATCACAATAATCTACACCAGATGTTATCATCTTAAACACTAGAATCTGGAAGGAGACGTTTTCGCAGCTAGCGGCATCACTTTATATGGACAGAGACCATCGGGAGTTGTAAATGACGAAATTTCTTCTTGCCCTTGCTGGGAGCAGAACTTGCCAGAATCATTTCAATGTCAAACATGGTGACATATTTTGCATTTCCAAAACTTTCAACGCAGTTATCGATTCTTGACATTGGACATGAATCCATTTTGGTAACATTATTGACTTTTCCATTGTCAGTACACATACGGAAGGTATTATCCGGTTAAGGCACAATAATACATTGTAAACTTCAGCTACTTTTATTTGGTTCTTTGCAATTATTCTCCCGCAAGTTTTTAATTTCTTTTTACAAGCATCCCTTCTTGAAAGGATTCATCATGTAATAGTGCTATTTCACAGGCGTAGAATCTTCAACCTGAACGTCATTATATATTTCATCGTATTGGAACATCTGGAAACGAGTGTTCATATCCAATATAATGGTTATTTTGCTCACTCTTTTCTTGTGCCTGTAGATTTAAACGGTTCTGGTCCAGATTGTTTAATATTTATGAATTCCAAAGACTGGCTACGCCGAAATCACTACAGTCAAACAAGAATGCCATCGTTTAAATACTCAGTGTGTGGGGCAGGTACAACTAAATTGATGTAATGATTATCAGGGTTATCTCTATCTACATGCTACTTTTTCGTATTTTTATGACAAAGTTTTTTTTTCTGTATCCTCATTGCAGGAGTCTCAACTATATACTTAAAGTCACTAATGTTCTTCTCAATTGTATAAGTACCATAATAGATAGCCTGAAGCGGATTCTGAGGTATGGGCAAGAGAGTCAGAACTATATTACCAGGCTCGAAGCTCTTTTTCTTTGTATTTCTGTCATACCTAAATTTCATTTCTGACTAGTAGAGTCAAGTTTATTTCTTGCTACTTCAAAGGATTTCCACGTACAAACATTTTGATAGCTCATTGAACACTCATCACCAGTTACAAATGTGACCTCATGAAAAGCCTGACCAAAGAATGGGTCAGAAAAGGAATAATTTCCTGATCAACATCATTCTCAAGAGTTCTTTTTGCATACCTCTAGCAACTACACAAGCAGGTTATAAATCAGGGACTTCGTTTTCAATAGGATCATCTTTCTAATCCAAAAATGGCAGTTACAAGTCGATTAACAACAAACGTATCTCAAGATGGGTCGTTGTTTAGCAATAAATGGATCCACTCAATAGACGGAGAAGTCACTGGTCTGACAATCAAGGCTCATGTGACTAAGTCTGATGTCAAATTGACCGAATGGAAGAGAACATTACAAAGCCGCATCCTACTTTCACTAGAAGAAGACTTCGCAAACTGAGGCAAGTTACCTGATAATTAAGCACTCTGAGAAGTGCCTTTATCTCTTGTTATTTTATAAATGATTAGGCTTAGTTGAATCACCAATAAGAGATGTAGAACTTTTCGACATCACAGGGTTCATAATTCTCCAGAATGAAATCAGACGGGTTTGTTTGACCCGACCGATGTATTGCTTACAATACAGTACCGTAAACTATAACTTTAAATAAAAGCAGTTGGAAAGGTCTGTCTTTATTATGTTGCTTATTTTTCAACATGTAGCAATCAGACAAAAAGTGTTCTTGCTTCTTGCTTCTTACTTTTTTGTCATCCTTCTTGGCTGAGCACCATCTATCAAAAGGTCGTTCTTTCTCCTATGTAAAATCGACATACGTTTGTCTAGTATCTTTTATACAGTACTTAAACCGTTTTCGATATTCCTCAGTAGTTAGTCGTAACCCTTCAAGATATGTTCCTTAACCATATTGTTATGTATATCTAAGTTACATTGTTTGTTGGGGGGAGGGGGATTTCTATTTCATTATATGCAATCGAGTATTAAATTTTGGACTTGACCTTGTCCAAAATCAAATTCATTTTCTACTTGACCTGAATCACTGACTTGTTTTATTCTGTAAACAACTAATACATAGCAAATAGTTTCCTATGAGTATGGGTTAACTATTAGGATTATTATCTTGACCTGAGTCAAATACCTTTGAAATTACAGGAAATCATATTTTTGTTTTTAGAATAAAGATTTAGTAAAATATTTTGATTGAAAATAACTTTGTTATTAGTTTCAAATATTTAATTCTTAAACATCTTTGTACTATTCGTAATTAATTTCACTTATTATTCTATAATGCAGAAATTATAGAATTGTGTGAAGTTGGTTAAATCTAATTAAATCTAACGTTTTTATTATGTATTTTAAAATGGTTTGTGAGTCCTTTTTTTCTTTGAAGTGTTGTTTAGATTTAATAAATAATTCTACAGAACTTCCTTCATCCAATCTTTGTATTTTTTCTAACACGTCGAATTGTTCCTTTTGATATTGTTATATTCCTTTGTTTAACTGGTTTCTGAGTTTTCTCTTCGCGCTCGTGCATTCTGCACATGACTTAAGTTGCATATGTTCTTCTATCCATAAAACCCTTTTTTTCCTCATCTCCTTACACAGCTTAGCCACATTAAGAAATTTCCAAAAGGGTTTTCGATGCGGTTAGAAAGTTTTCTTTGGGAGATGTTTATAAGCTGAATCGTGTAAAACAGTCGCAGTATTTATTAATTCATTTTGCGTTGATAAGGAAGTATCAACTGTGCTTTTATGGGTAGCTGATCAGAAAGATTTAGATGATGATAATCTTCAATGTTCGGCACTAATGACTAAATCTATCTTTGAAGAGGGTTCAAAAATAGAATTTATCACAGACTAGTAGTGTTGGCCGTCAGATTAGCAAAGTGTATATCCTGACATTACAGAAATGGGTTTGCTAAATGTAGAGACTAGATGACTAGATTTTGAAAAGGAATGCAACAAATAACCCTTATCATTTTTATTTTTCTCAGCCTCTTCTTTCAGCAGCTCTGCGTTAAGGTCAACAACAATAACCACAAGACCTTTCTGGCTACAATCATCATAGAGGCATTCCAAAGTTCCCATTACTTTTCTATAATCATCTAAAAAGGTATCTGTGGAAGGAAACCACGACACATAAAATTTTTAATCTGTAAGCGCGCATTCTAATTTCAACTGCAATAATTATATTATTTCAGACGCGTTTCGGACGTTTCCTGATATCGATTGCTTAAAATTAAAATAAGACTATCAATATTAGGTGAATTTTCAATATATTCATTCGGAAGTGGAGATCAAAGTTGGAAAGTATGAATAATATCCTGACATCGAGTACACGTACTTATTGCGTTGATAAATAAATATGAGTATTCAGAATATATAGATCTATAATAATAATAATAACAATAATAATAATAATAATAATAATAATAATAATAATAATAATAATCAACCTATTTCTCAATTTTTTCAAATAATAACGTACAGCCAAGCAAATGAAATATATCTCTTTGAATTTTGTTTTATACATAAAGCTTGTTTTAGAATGTATATTACCTTATTTTACACTAAACCAATTTAACCAGGTTCTTTTTAAGTTTTCATAATATTTGTCAAATGATGTTTAGAGGTATATACAGTTTAGCTATCAAAGCATGTCTAGGAGTATGAAGTTTAAATGAACTGTAACTACAATCATTGGAAAAGCAATCTCTATCCCTGCATATTCAGAAGGCACCAGTCCGTCCCACCTTTTCTGTTGAATTTAAATTTAAAATAAAAAAAAATTTCTATTCATATTAGTCTAGTGATAATGCACAGGTTTTAGTCTGAAGTTAAATCGGCTAGTCTCTGACTAACGGACTAAAGTTAGTTTCAAACCCTGAGAATGTCTACATACCCATTTTCAGAATACTGGATTTAAGTGTGACAATTATCTAAACAATTTTAATTTTGAAACAAATTAGTCGGGGGGGGGGGGCATTTTAATAAAAATAACGTTATTTTACATTTTGTTTTTTTCTTTTTTTATTTAAAATAGTATTATTTCTATATTTGCTTGGTATTTTAATTAAAATTAAAATAACATTATTCTATTGTTTGGTATTTTATTGAAAATAGCATTGTATAGTTTTGGATAGTTTAATTAAAACAAGATTATTATAATTAGTTGGCATTTTAGTTAAAATAACATTATTCCATAGTTTGGTATTTAAATTAAAATGACATCATTCTATAATTTGGTATTTTAAATATACTAACATTATTGTATAGTTTCGGTAATTTAATTAAATTAACATAATTCTATAGTTTGGTATTTTGTTTAAAATAACATTATTCCATTTTGGGGTATTTTAAATAAAACAACATTATTCTATAGTTTTGGTACTTAAATTAAAATAATATTATTCTATTGCTTTTGGTATATCATTTTTCATGGATACAATCACATACAAAAATTAGGTCACATACACAAATGTATGTTTATGTCAATTGCAGTCTTTAACAAAAAAATTAAACTCTTCAGTCTAATTTGTTATAATTCCAATTTTTATGAATGAAATGGATTTACTGCAATATGATTGGATGTAAACGGTCACCTGATACTGATCTGGAATTTTTTACACATCGATAAATATCAGCAAATCCATCTCCATCTGCTTCAATCGCTATTATTTCTTTTAACTCTTTGTCATCTAATTGTTCAAAAAACTCCGCAGAAAAATGCAGTGAAAATTCACCGTAATCGACCACTTTTCTCGACTATGTAGCACACGATCGCTAAATTGTATAGTAAACTATTCATTTCAATCAAAGAATATTGGAAAAAGTATAAAAAGGGTATAAGTTATATTTATTTGCTGAATTAAAGATTTTAAAGATGAACAATCGTTTCACAATGACGCGTCTGCAATGTTGATTTATATTGCAAACTGAAAGTAGTCCCAGAATTTATCGATGTGTAAAAAAATTCCAGATCAGCATCAGATGACCGTCTAACTTATTGGGATTTTAAGTTCGGAATTATGGTGACCATGCAAAGCAGTGATAATATAAGCCGTTGCCTGTCCATTATAACACTCTGGGGTTCTCAACACACAATTAATTGTTCAAATATTTCCATAATTGTTAAACACCTGACCAATGAATGGAGTAAGAAAGCCATGTTGTATTGGTCTGACAAATGTCAGGAGGCGTTAGATATAATTAAAGGCCGTATGCAAGAATCCATCAGTTCTTTCGGCTCCAGATTTCAATCTGTCAAATAAAATAGTGTCTTCAATTTTGGACAATGAGTGTGTCTCGTTTGTACGTTTCGCTTGAGGCATGAAAGCTGCATAGGTTTTAATAGAACCTATAAATAGGCGCTGTCAAGTTTCTGATATTAATAAACCTACTTAGGAATTTGGGGGTATTTATGGTTGGCTAGTTAAAGCCAGGTGGTCAAGTACTGCAACCAAAGTCACTTGAGTAGGTATTGTGAAATGTTGGATTAAGTAGTACGTTTTGTCACGTGGGGTTATATTGCGACATATAGACGTTATAGACTCTTGGAGATGTACGTAATGATAGAACAAAGCACTTAATTCCTTATGAAGATGTGTTTAATGTTGTGTTTGGATATTATTTGAGAGGAGATATTTTTTTGAATTATTCATTGGAATTGCAAGTGTTCAGTGGACTAAAGTAGTATTCTGGGACCAATGTGAATTCATTCAAAGGAGTTGTGGACAATTCCATTGTAAAAGATCAGGACTGTTGGTAGATCAATTCATTCTAGAGTCTGGAATTCATTCGGACCATTCTATTATTTAGGACTTTTCTAGAACTTAGAAGAATTATATTGGACATAATTCATAATACTGTAAGTTCCACCTAAACTTTCATTTTATAACTTTGATAACTAAATTATTTCGTAAGTTTGACAAATCATTTTTGTTCAGGTTCATTCTGGTACGAACCGCTCTCGTAGCCTAAGTGCTTAGAGCTTCCTGTAGCCTAAGCGTTTAGAATTTCGTGGATTCGAACCACGGCCGAGCCATACCAAACACTTATAATAGTACTAGCAGCTGTCTCGCTTGGCGTTTATCATTAAGAGGTCCATGTTAGGGTGTGTGTGTGTGTGTGTGTGTGTGTGTGTGTGTGTGTGTGTGGTTTGGATTTTCAACGTAGCTTTAACATTGTTTCAGTCCTATCGCTACCATGTCTGCAGTGTGCAGTTTATAGCGATGTCTAGTACTGCGGCATCATGCCACAGACTCATAGCATGATGTTCCACCCAGTCACATTATCCTGACACCAGGCCGACCAGTCCTAAAACTAACCTTTTAATGCTAAGCGCCTAGCGAGGCAGCTGTTAGTACCATTTTATAAGTTTTTGGTATGACTCAACCGGGGTTCGAACCAGCGACCTCGCGCATCAGATGCGGACGCTCTAACCACTAGGCCACCGGAATGGTCTAGGTCAGTGTTAGGACTGGTCGGCCTGGTGTCAAGATAATGTGACTGGGTGTTACATCATGGTCTATGTCTGCGGCATGATGCCGATGTTCGATAAATCACTATAAACTCCACACTGCAGACATCGTAGCGATAGGACTGAAAAAGTGCTAAAGCTACGGTAAAAATGCAGATCACACATGCTCATGTTACGTAGTTATATATATAATGTCATTGTTAACAGTTTTTATATTCTTCTTCTCAAACAAATAAATTAGAATGAGTACTTATAAAGCCAGAAAATTTCTTAAAAATGTAAAAAAGAGGTGATAAATATTGAAGATTGCCCTCGTTAGATTGCGAATTAATACTGCACATTTATTTCCACATGGGGTACACGAACCGGCCAAACTCATGATTCAGATTTTCTGCAGACGTGCACAAAGTGAACAAAGTGAAATGGCGGAAGTCTGTGCCAAGTATTCAATATATGTATCCAAAAACTTGCCTAGTTAAACATTTTGTGCATCTTTTGCGAAATGTTCATAATTAGCTGTTGTCATTTTCTTGCTCTATCAACAATCACCAGTAAAAGCGCAAGATTCTTTTTATTCTTTGCTTAAAAGCCTTACATTGTTCTTTCATACTTTATTTAACATGTTTTCATCTCAAAACACAACTATGTCTTTATTTGCTGTAATTATCAGTTCTTTTTGCAACAACATCGATAGCTGCGTATTAGAAAAGAATCCCTATGAGTTATATTTGTCGAGGGATATAATTATCAATAATGCAACAGAAAACAATATATATTCCAGAAAAGTTTATTTTAATAAGTCTTACAAAATAAAAGAGCATCGTGCACTGGGCATTTACTGTATCTTTTCAGTTGTGCATTCCTCGACCCCTCGATCATTCCTCGAATCTGCATCCATTGTATTCATCGTGAAACTGAAAAACCTTAACACAAATATCATTTAAAACTGAGGTCATTCCATAGGAGCTCGTTCTGCGGTGCAAGTTCAACTCAACCAGGTCAGAACTATTCACTCTTTCTCATCAGTTTAATGCTTTTCATTCATTCGCGATTTGTATCACCCAGAACGAAGAATTGTTGTTTTCAATGATTCTTTTAGATCAGCACACATATAATTCTACAATGGTCCTCAGTGGTCTTGATTACGGGCTATTTGATATATACATTTAACGCATTTATTTTGCATTCTTTATTGCAACTCACCGCCAAATGTAACTGAAGCAGAATTCTTCTTATCCACGGTGACCTGAAGCTTAACTTTTAAAGTCGATATGGTTCTTTGCCTTCGATAGTGCAAGGATTATTGGATAAAAGTGAAGAAAAACTAAAGTTATATCAAGAACAACAATAAGTTAAGGGAAGAATTGATGCACTTGGCGAGAACTAACATGGCAGACGTATATTAATATTTAAGTAAAATGAGACAACTTGAAGAACGTTATCACGACTCGGGTGTCAGCGGTAATTGCGACGTTAAAGAAGAAATATATACGATAAACAGATTTTGATATTATCCTTTGCATACCTGAGAAATTCAAAAATTCTTAGAAAAGCCGTCTGCGGCAAGTTTGCTAAATAAAATGAAACTGCTTTTTGTTTTGTGTCGCAATTATTTCATTTTATATTTATTTTTGTTGTTGTTTTGCTGTTTTTCCCTAGGGGAAGTCTGCAGCTGTGATCGGCTTGAAGTCTGAACCATCCAGCATGCACATTGTAAAAATTTTTGGAAACAAATCTGAGTAAATTTGGATGAATATATTTTTACATCTAATTTGCTCTTAAATAAAAAAGCTGTATAAGGAAGGATCTTTCTACTTACAATGTACTAATTCATTCAAATAGAAGTTAAAAATTGAAAAATAAAAATGTATTTTCAGGCTGTTTTAAACAAGCTTTTACCTAGTCATGGTTTAAATTAATCATTTCTCTGAAGATACTCACTACAAAATGGATGGTCTGAGTTGGTATTAAAGAAGTAGTCTCCCCTGGCGGTTCCCCGCGGCACATCGTAACCCATGACAGCACATCCTCTACCGCACGTGGTGCACCTTTGGCATCGATATGATAGGAACTGACATTTAGGGTTAATAGATTCCATAAACAACGCATAAACTCTCCTATGACTGCATCCCATGCTCTTGTCGAGTGCTGAAGACCAAATAACACCGTTCATGAATAAATTAACCTGTTAAAAGTATCGCGAACAGACGTAACAGCATATATTGTTCGTAATGTTTCTTTAAAGTATCTAAATGACGTATATATATTTTTAAAATAAATACCTATGTAAATAAAGTGCCGTACGAAACTCTTACACAAAACTTCAGTTAAAAAACAAATGCTTAACAACATATTTTATTGTCTTTTACTACCAGTGCTAATTTTTATGAAATAGTTGCAAAATGCCGGGAATTATATATTCTCTCGCCAAGCGTATGTTTAATAAATATTGGTAAAATATGTAATGCTATTGCTTAGCCTGCGACTATGTCGCTGGGTCGTTATTAACACAAGACCAATCAACACCTTGAACCTTGATCTTCGGCCTTTTACACACTTCTTACATCTGTTAAACTATACTAATCTAAGCATGAAAACGGAGGATGTAATCCCTTGATGCAGTACTCATGTATTTGCCTCATTAAGCTAAACAACAAATTCACCCTATGACCCTACTGGGTTACTATTTGTTCTCTATTCATTATAATGATCCATGAACAGTGGAGAAATAAGTATTGGTGAGGAAGTGCAACCAAACACAATACAGGAATTACGTCAATTCTTACCATGCAGTATCTAAGAATAATTGCAGAAAGGAAATAAACAAAAAACAGTCTGTCTAATCCAATACGCTAATTTTCGATATTCTATTAACGTAACATTGAGAAAACGATTATAAGAAGGGCAGTAAAGCTAGTGTTTAGCAATGCTGGAAGCCATTCAGGTTGATATTTTCTTTCAGTTGTATAAGCAGATTATATTTCTATTCAAAAGGTACGTGTAGATTTCAAAAGTTGACTTTCAAACGCTTTCAAGTATCTTCTGTCTTTAAGTATATAAAACAGAGAAAAGACTATTTCTAAATATATATATGAAGGATAACAGGATAAATTTTTCGATGATATATAGAATCGTGTACAAGAGAATATCTTACATTGAAATTCACCATGAATAACTTTCCAAAGCAAATTTGAGTATTTTGTCTCTCATCCCGGTTGATTTTGTCCACCATTCGCGTAGAAATCCAAGTGACCGACAGAAGATTTCATGCCGAGGCCTGTACGTTCAAATAAAAACAAACTAGATGGGTCCGTAGCAAAAAAATATTTAATAAATAAATCAGACAAAGATTGCACAAGCACACGAATAAATTAAGAAATCAGATGCAGCCGCATTCGATTGTTATCTTTTTTATTTATAATGCCTCTATCAGATTCATTTTTCAAAGTTCACTTAATACTAATATTAGGATCGTAAAGCAAACGCCGTCAGTAAAATGTGTAACCAAATATAGAAATCCAGACGATTACCATTTCCATTTGTATGTATTACGTCAACGAAAGAGGCATCACTGGGATCGAGTCGAACAATTGGGTCTGTACCTTCAAATAACGGTCCAGCAGGGTCCAAACCTGCCAAAAATAGCTTTAATTTTGAAATTAAACTTTTTTCTATTTCGATTGATTATTGATTCGTGTTTATGATCTATGTTATGGTGATCTACTAAAATGCATGATGATTTCTTAGACGACATAATGGGCGTGATATTCACCTAAACACTTCATGATATTAACACTTGTTCTTTCTCTCTCTCTCTCTCTCTCTCTCTCTCTCTCTCTCTCTTGGAGGGTGCGTTTAAGTGTTGCAAAGGTCATTTAGTACATTGCAATATTCAGATGCAATTGTAAACAAAGGCCGATAATTACTATTGACAGTGAAAACATAGCGCTTCCGGTTGATTGAGTCGGAACTCTTCCACGTTAGTTGTGTCGATACGATTTTCGAGTGCTTTTAAAATAATAACCCATTAAACGTAATCAATATCTTATGGTGACAGCAAAACTGAACTCGATAATTCATGCGGCATCCATTTCTTAGGGAAATATCAGGGCCGTTTTCTAAGCATTTTTCACATATATTGCCATTTTATTAATAAATATATCAAACATATTACGGATTTCCATCATGAAGCTTATTTAAAGAAATAATGTGCTTTAAAGTAGAATTAAAAACAAGTGTTTCGATAGTATGAAACCAACCCGTAATTCTTCCTGTTCCCGGGGATCTTTCTCCTGCATATCCAGCCACGTGCGCCCCCAGACTTTATCCAATAAGATGCATTCTAATAAAATAGTCTCCATTTGCTGCCTCGTCAAGTGTTTTCATTAAAAGAGCGAGCAGTGCCCCCACCACACGTGTGTTTGCAGCAACTTGAGCATAGTTTGCTTTGTTTGCACCCTTCACCCAGTCAACGAGAATGACGTTCACATCTTCCTGACTGTATAATAAAAGATTTCTTATATTTGTACTGTTTATAGAAACTATCGACGATAAGATTCGAGGCTCAAAACCCTTGATTCTGGCGGGAACTTCGTCTGAAAACTTGTAGCCTGTTATCTTTAACCTGTATAGACAAATATAGTCAGTTTAAAGAGTAATTAGAAAAATGTCGAAAGCCATATTTCAGTGATTACCTGATTTTCAGGAGTACTTTTCAAAGAGGAATCACGTTTTATGCGTTTTGATATGCGTTTTTTATTTCCCTGCTGAAGAAAACTTGTGCAATAAGCAAAATATAAAAGCTGCCTTGCTGACATAGATAATAATATAGAACAAGGTAGGTAAAGCGACCGATTTTGACTTTTGGTAAATTCATTTTCATACTAACATTTGATTTGCTTTCCATCTACGTTTACAGACTCTTGCCATGTGAAATATTTTCCAACTTTTGTAAAAAATATCTATTTAGTAACTTTCGGTTTTCTAATAGAAACAGAAATACAAGCAGCGGTTCTTGTTTAGCTTACTTTATCTGTCTTTGAGCCCTGCGAACGAAAAATGATTGAACCAGTGAAAGATGTTGAAAGGTAATTTTTTTATTCAGGGTTCCACTAAAGGTACCACACCGAAAGCTTTTTATTTTTCATCAATCAACCTTTGTATATAAAAACGTTCAAACTTTTCGTTGCCAGTGATATATTTATAAAATAATTAAACAGGCTAAAGAACTAAAATTCGTTCCAGGCACATACATACATACATACATACATACATACATACATACATACATACATAGAGACAGACAGACAGAGAGGCAGACAGATAGAGAGCACTAGCTTGTCCGTTTAAGGATTGCATCCTTCATGCTGATTTCCCATAGTTGTGAAGTGCTACGTTTATGACCATGGATTATAAATTTGGTATCTTTGCTTTTATCGAAATTGGAACTCCAGACGACATACTCGTTTGTCGTCAGAATCTGAGGACTGATTGAATTTCGACGTGTGAAGAGCTTGTACTTGACATCGATTTGAGAAGGCGACTGAGGTAGAAAAAATAATGCACTGTGGAAGGGTTTTGCGCTATCGAAGCATCCGATTAGGTCGTAGCAAACACTATATGAGTCCTTGATGAAACCTGAAATAAAGAGAAGAGCAACTTAATTGATGCAGCGACTATGTAATATTCAATATAATGATCACAGTAAATTGAATGAACTGATAATGCTGAGAAAAATCTTTTGTGAGACCATAACAATGTGTACCTCTTCCATACACGTACTGGAATTTTAATGTATCTTAGCAATAAATACTTTGAGAAATCGTAGAGAATGAGATGAAGATAATTGTATGTTGATAGTAAACAAATGACCAAAGGATAAATACCTCAGCTTATTACCCCATTTATGTTTTTATTATATCTTCGATTCTGTGGAGGAAGATCATTTGCATGTACGACATAAGTCAGCTGGGGGGTTTTCAGACCTAGCAGTTTGCTACGTGTATAAAGTGATTGATTTGTACCAGTAGCATCAGAGAGAAACACATAGTTTAATTGCTGTGCTCAGTGAATAAATTCTCCAAACGTAGTATTCAATAAGATAAACAAAACTCAAAGTCATAACATGCAACATCTTTTATATTCATACAATCTTTATTAATAGTGTGGTTCATGCAACGGGTGAAGTGACCAGCTTTATATTTCTTTAACTTTCAGTTATGATACATACAGAGCTGATAAATATTTAATAGCTCGTATGTAAAATATTAAAGTACAAATGCTTTCAAAGCTGCGGTTTCATACAAATACCATTTAATCCGTTACAGTATTTGTAAGCTACACTAATATTGCACATTTCGCGAACAAACCTTGTTGCTTGCAATATATGATCATAGGTTTAAAAGGCTTTCGAAGTTGAAGGTTAAACATATCGAAATGTTCTAAAACAGTTCAGGTCAAGAACTATTTTTTACCCAGAACGATCGATTTTATTTCGATATTGCTACATGCAAGATATAACACTACCGAACGAACAAAATCACCGATGGTTCTGGCTTGAGGTTGACATTCTCTTTGCTCCTAAGAACGTAAAATCAACAGTTGTTGTCATCTTAAGGGTTCCTAAATGAGTAAATACTAAACTCCGTTGTGTGTAATCTTATAATGCCCATATATTCACAAAACTGATATCAAACCTGCATGATTTGCATTGCTTTACATGTGTATAACCCATCAGAAAATCGATCCAAACTTAATAATGTTAATTCACACCACGCACTAAAGAAACACTGGCCTCAACCCCTAAACCAAGAATTGTTACTATCTCAAATTGCTAAACCCTTATACGTTAGAATATCCTGAAAATTCATTATGATAAGAAACTAATCCATGCTACCATAAAGTCTCTTGAATGCTGCTCATTATGACATCCACTCGTAGAAACTGTCTAATTACTCGGTTTGGGAAAAACTCTACCAGTGTCGACTTCTCATAAGCAACAAATAATCACAATAATTTAACAACAATATAAGCGAGACATTTTTTTTTTAAATAGAAAATTCACTTCAGTTCTTTTAGTGTCGCTTTATTGTATTTTTAGCTGACCTAGTTCTTGACCTTGGTTCAGAATTGGTAAACACTGAGTGAAAGTCATTGGTCGTAATCAAGGTCATTCTTGGTTTGCGTCAGCTCTGTTGTAAACAACCTTTTTTATTTTTTTAATTACTGAATCTTTTAGTAAGATTCGTTCAGTACAATTGAACCTGTAAATAGCCTACGTGCTAACTGCCATATTATTTTACTGCGCTGTTCGAAATAATTGACCACGTGACCCATCACGCGCGTCTGAAATTTCGTTTTTAGTTGGGTTTAATAGTCATATCTCAGTGATTTTAATTCAGTCGTATTTTACACCTTTAGAGCTCAGGTGTTTTTATTGTTGATGCCAGTTTGATTTAAACTTCTTCTAATTTTTGGATTTAATAATTTATATTCCCTGGAAAATACCAGTGCTCGTAAAAATTCTTGGACAAAGACATTTAGTAAAATGATTCGGAATTCTAAAGCCGGAATTATATTCTTGGTGACCCAACAAAGAACTGTTGACACATCAGCACAAAACTGGTCATAGAGGATGTCATCGCCTTCCATCTTGGAACTTCATCGAGATTCGAACTTGGATTCAGTTAGAACTTTTTAGTGATAGGACTTATATTTTTAAATTCTATGATTAAGTTTTGGATTATATTCACAAACAGTAAGTCTTTTTTTATATATTTTTACCTTGTTTTCTAGGGAAATAAATTATTTTGTTAAATTTACAAAGCTGTTTGGCTTCACTCTTTACTTTGTTACTTTGTAAGAGCCTAGTCACGTAACAGTAGCAAATGAAATAGTTGTGCCCTATTATTCCATTAAAACACTTCTATAAATAGACGATTATCAATAGTATACCGTATATCTGGTAGACTTATGTTATTTAATTCATCAATATTTATAACAGGTAGTGTGTGTAAGTTGTATTTTTTCTGTTATTTGTGCCTTTCACTTTCGTAGCATACGCCTTATCTTTTAAATGACTTTCATTAAATTTCCAGAATCCTTAACTGGTGGCGAATGACTAATTAGACCTGTAACCTGATGTAATTTTTATTTCATTTACTAAGTTTGTTTGACATTCATAAGTAAGAAAAATGTGATGTAGCTTGTGGTATTGGAGTTTTCCAGCGCCAAGTGCATTTCACAGAGGTGGATTATGTACTCTATAACAGTTAACTATAGTTTGATCCAATATGACTTCATTTAATAATTCCCTAGATGTTTGGATTCTGTGAGATCTTCCATCTGTCAGTGTTAAAAATTTAGGAATTGACTTCCTTATTGCTATAAGAAACCGCGATATCGACATCTTCTTACTTTGTTGTGAGTGTAAGTGACGTGTAGGAGACATAGCTCTTGATATTTTTCAAATTAGATAACTAGGCATTGTTATTTTAATATTTGTTGAAAGGGATGTCTTGACCAAAGATTATTCCCTTTGTGAAATCTGGCTTGATATGACCCATATCTGGTACGGACTGACTAATTGTGTGTATTATCACGCATGAAAATGTTATCAATTAACGGGCAATAAATGAACAAACGGTAACGTATACCAGATCTTATCACAGGATTTTAGACTGATTATGAGAAATCTCAGATCTGCTTCTTTGGGCACTTGGGTACATCTGTGTCGTTCAACACCTCACGTCCTAAATAGCCAGTGAAAACAGAGACCATTGTATTAGGACTCCTCACAGTGAGTGAGCAAATACTGAATATTAGCTTGCGACAAACTGTATTGTAATAAAGCTAGAGAATACGCTGTTTGTGGTTACGTCTCGCTTATATTGTTGTTAAATTGTTGTGATTATTTGTTGCTTATGGGAAGTCGACACTGATAGAGTTTTTCCCAAACCGAGTAATTAGATAATTTCTACGAGCGGATGTCATAATGAGCAGCATTCACGAGACTTTGTGGTAGCATGGATTAGTTTCTTATAATAAAATGTTATGAAACAAAAATAAAATAAAACAAGAATTTAAAACTAACACACAAGTAATTTAATTACATATGCGTAACACTACATACAAGATAAAACGAAAGTGACGAGAAGGAAATAAGGAATCCAATTAAAAAAAAAATTGATTGGTTAGAACAGGACGCAGATACATAATTAGAGAAATTAAATTAAGAGAAAAAAATCATATCCAAAATGTACGAAAGGATAAACGACAACGTTGTGCGTGTGTGTGTGTGTGTCTTGGGGAAAAGAAATTTTATTACAAAAAGCAATTATTAGAATAGATACTTCAGAGGAAATTGTATCAGTGCAAAAGCAAATTCTCAATGAAATTAGAAATTTGTACAGTAACCTCTGCTCCAGAAATAGTTTAGACGTTGATTTACTGTCACAAAACGAGCTAATCAGGAATCTGATTCTTTGGAAGGAGAGATACACCTCGCTGAAATACTTAATTTAATCATAACGATGAAATATGACAAATCTTCTGGATCAAATGGGTTTACAGCGGAATCTTTGAAAATGTTTGAAATGATTTTAACATATTTCATCATGAGGTTAATTAAAGAAACGTATGATAAAAATAACTTTCAATATGTCAGAAACAAATTAATATTCGTTGCTTACCAAAGGGATAAAGACCAAGAAAATGGCGTCCTAGAACCCAGTTGAATGTAATCAATCAGTTAGCATCAGGGCGTAAAACTCAAAAGGTATAATTTTTGATCGACTCACAACTATCAGAATCGCAAAGTGGATTCACAAAAGGCAGATAAAAAGATGACAATATCAGAATAATATAAGATTTAATCATTGCTCAGAATAACAACCCCAACTGGAGTTCCGAAACCAGGAAGGAAAAGGAATCTTACTGGATACGCCGCCTTAGAACATTGAAACCAAGCGGTTTAAACCAAGAAGACTAGAAAAAGACAGCCATGCACAAGTAAAATTATCCTTTGCAGCCGACACATTTTCTTTTCAAAACGTTTCTAAATTTTCTTAGTAGCCTTCAATTACTACTATAAGAATAAAATATCCGGGATATAATTTGCATTACATAAATGTACACAAAGTAATAGATGTCGCTATGGCTCATGGATTTCTAGATGAATACAAATATTTTCCAGTATCCACAACAAGTTGATATAAGCTGGCTGAGACATAATACATGTAAAGGTTTAATTCATGTAGAAACAGCCATGTAGAGTTTTGCAAACACAACGGTTTTTGTGTTTTATTTGTTTGTTTTGTCTATGTTTTGTATATGCCTTTGAAAAAGACTCATTAAGAGTCGAAACCGCTCAGGCTAGTTAGATACTAGTTTTGCACTGTTCGTCGTCAGTTTATTGCATATATATATATATATATATATATATATATATATATATATATATATATATATATATATATATTTCTTTATTTCAGACTTTAATCCAAAGGCAATTATTAGCAGCCGAAAATAAAATTTTAAGCATCTATGACATAAACTTGAGTATATCTTCTTATAAACAATGTTTTGGCATGTTAATGATATCGTTGGTTAATTTAAAGCAATCTAGGACGAGAAATATCCTTTAAACATCACACTCGATAAGAAAAAAAATCAAGATAGTTTAAAGCTTTTGTATTCTCGGCCTTTAAATATCATCAGTGTAGAGCATATAATTGCATAACATAGCTAGTTGGTTAAAACCTACAATGAAAATGCTTGTCAGGCTGCTGGTGTTGACGCAACTACCACTGAAGAACATTACCATATTGGTCACCTGCATAAAAAAGTAAATTTCTCGAATTACTAACCTTGTCTCCTGTTATTATGTACTTTTAATCATTTAAATATCAAGATAGATATACACATCAAGAAAACAGATTAGAGTTTAATTTTTGCTCAAAACGAAATATTGGTTTATGACATTAGTACATTTATTTTGAAGCTTGCTACTGATAGTTGTAGTTTCAAAGTGAGGATTCGTGTGTAACTAAGTTGACGTTTAAACTTTTTTTAGATGTAGAGCGCCTTGAATATGGCAAGGTGCTCTTTTTACCGGGTTTACTTATTTATGTTACTTATTACTTACTGACCCAGTTTCAAGTGGCATAATGTTGACAGTTGGTTAAACAATACCAGAAAAATATAATACAAATGTCAGATCAGACAATGAAAACGTTCTGGACCATAAAATCTAACTCAGCGATTGTAAAATTAACCAGTCTACGGTTAGATAATTTCCCAAATACAAAGAATATCGTCTCCTACATGCTTCTTTTGTGACCTTCAATTACAAATCGGAAGGTTATGTTGTGTAAGATCCGATGTTCACCTGAGAATTGAATAGTAGCAGTCTTGTGGACTAAGTTTGCAGCTTGCAATCTGGTAGCAAAAACAATAAAAACTTTTTTTTTTTTTTGCAATCAATAGGTATTTATCCTCCTGATTAATATTACGATAAATGATATTCTCTTGTGCAATTTCATTTTGGGCTGTTTGTTGTGCATTTTCTCTGCAACGGAAAATTACACCTTCCTCCATCTAATTACCTTTAATGTATTATATATTTCAAAGGTTGAAAATAATAGTGACTCTAAAGCAATACAAAAGCAAAGCTATTTGTCTATTTCTCAACAAGAATCTATATATCGTGACGTTTGTACATGTTTTGGAGGTTCTATCCGATATCTGCAGTATTCTTCTTGAGGACTCTGGCCTAACTAAGTTGTTTTCCATGAATTTTCTGGACTTTAGATGCAGAAAGCTCTAGTTCTATACTTTGTATATGGCCAAGTGCCCAAATAAACAGATGATGGAAAGCCTCATAGGCCAGGTCAAAGTCTGGAGTGAAAAATGGTACTCCTAACAGTTCTTGTGTTTGTTTGCTGTAGTTTGAGAGCCAAAGTAAGATCTTCCAGACGTGTCGATGACTCTTCCAGTATCTGTCGCAGAATAGAAATTGCCAGAACATCTTGGTACTAATACCTATCGGGCCCGTTGACAGCTTCAAGCAACAAGCCCAAACTCAATAACATTTCTCCAGTTACCCATCGCAGCCGCGGAGCGTGTGGTCCCCTGACTGCAGCCTCTGGTGTTCCCGGGGCGATGTGACTGGCGCTTTGACTACGTCGGAACTGTAAACCGCTCCCAAGAGCTGATCATCGAAGTCTCCTCGTCGTGTGGAATTTCTACGACCAACTGCAGTGATCCAGTCTCGAGTATCTGACTGTGTCCTATGTGCAGAACCTGCCTCCATTCAAGTGTGTATGAGAGAAACGGAAGTTAAGCATGATACTATCTAGCAGGAAATTCGACAGGTTATCCAAAATAATCCCGTCGCCTATAACCTGAGGGACAAGTCAAGTTGGTTCTTTGTTACCCGAGAGACATAGCTGCAGATCTAAGACGTGCAACACATCAAGCAACAGTAAAATAATCATTGTTCTGCCTGAAGCCTCGATGTGATCATGGTCTACCAGCCAAAACATATGGCTGAAATTCAGCATGCATTGCGTGCATAACTCCAAGGTACACTAGAAGAGTAATTTGACTTTTACCTGAGTAGTAATAGGGGTTACCGTAGCGTCAATGGGAATTAGCATTACAGACCCCCCCCCCCGGGCCCGTATAGCGTCAAGAAATAAAAGCACACCCTGGGCCTGTATAGCGTCAATGGAAAATTGGGTAGAGTGACTAGCACACCCTGGGCCTGTATAGCGTCAATGGAAATATTTGTAGAGCGGCGACTAGGAGACTGGGGGTTTGTATAGCGATAAGCGACAGGTGGCATGACGTCACACTGGTAACAATGTAGCAAAAAAAAGAGAAGTACTGTGACGTCAGGCTACCTGAGAGAGGGCTATAGACAAACACGAATCAAGAGCGTTCGTGTTTTTTTAGTAGAGAAAGGGTTTTATATATATTCGTTTAGGGTGGAGATAAAATGAAAATTAAGATCTTTTCGAGGCATTGGAAGTGGCCCTGAAAAGGGCCGTTGTTTGTTATGTGATGTTAACACCATTCCGTTAACATACAGGACATCGCATAGGTCTTCTTTTCCTCCTCAAATTTCTCAAAGTTTGTCTTAAACTGTGTCTCACTTCTGGTCCGTAGATGAGAGTCCGCTTAAGACAGCCTTGTCTTTCCACATAACATCTTCTTTTCCAAAGAGTGGCACCGGTGATCCGGATGACAGTCCATTTTGTTTTCATATACATGGGTAAGTCTGTACGGAACAGCATTGAGGATACCAAAGTAGAGGATTCTACGTCGATCAACATCTTCTCTGTGACGAGAACAGGTGAAGGGAATGAAGTGAACCGCGTTTATTTATAGTGGAAGACCGGATCGAAACGGATTGAAAGGGTTCACCAATCCCAATACGCGTTACAAAATTCAGTCACTTCGCGGAGTCTGTCTTCCAATCCGAAGAGAGCTACCTGTGACGTCACATTTCCTATATAGGCACACTAGCGTCTGTGCGCAATGAATCGATGCGGTATTGTTTTGTGAAACATGACGGAAGCTAAGAAGACAGTGAATTGGGGTGCACCGGCTGTGGAGACGAGAAGTAATGGTACAGCAGCAGCTACCAAAGTGAACACAGTGCTACTTCCCGAAGAGGTTGATTTCAACTGGGATTTAGTAGATTTTTTTATCTTCTTCCCAAGAATTTGTTCCGGTACCAGTACCTTCGCCACTTTCTCCTTCTTTACCACGTGTCGACGATTTTAAACAAAGACAGAGAGAAGAATTGGAGAACTTTTTACAGCAGCAGAAAGAAGCAGAGCAAGCATTTCTTCTTGAACAGCAACAGCGAGAAGAAGAGGCAAGAAGGAAACGACAGGAAGAAGAAGAAGCAGTAGAGAAGAAACAAAGTCTAGAAGAGAAGGAGAACAGCGAAAGTCAAACGGTCACGGTACTCTTGGACATTTTGGCCGAGCTAAGAAGTCTGAAACAAATGTATCAGACTTCTTTATTACGACCCAAGAGAAAAAGACCTTCCCGAGCCAAACAACCTAACCCTGTGACTACACCAGAGATACCACCCCTAGTGATATCTACTAAATCATTGACAGGAGCAAGTCCACAAGTAGGCCTTGGCCGTGGCAAAGACTTAAGGCAGTTAAAGCGAATTGATTCTCGTTCCTGAGTTTGTTCTAAGGAAAAAAACAAACACTCAACAGTCCTTTTCAGGGCTACCCAATACTCTCGAAAAGAGTGACTATTCATTTTGCCAAAATCAATTAAAACTCAAAATCCCTTCTTTAACCCTATGATGTTCGTGTTGTGAGTGTATGAGTGTAGGTCCTTATTATTTCTAAATAATGAAAACCAAGAGACACTTACGTTTTGCTTCAGTTTGGCCTATTCTGTTACAAATTTTTTTACAATTCAATATCACAACATAACACAACACAACACTTTTAAAAAAGTTCATAGATTTCTTCTTTGTCTTTTTTCTTTCACTCTCTCTGTTTTTTCAATTTCTTCACTTTTACACTTTTTTTCCTCTTCTTCGTCTTCTTCTTCCTCACATTTTTCTCGTCTTCTTTTCTTTTCTGTCTTCTCTTTCTGAACGTGTCGGGGTTCTTCTTTTGTCGAGGTCACCTCTGTTTCTTCTTCCTCCTCCTTCTCCTGCTCCTGTTGTTTCTTAGGGCACTCTGAAGACTAATGTCCTTTCTCTTGACAATGATAACAGGTATCTTGACTTTTGTTTCTTTTGACACTGGCCTTGCTTCTTTGACGGTCTGGACATTCTGTAGCCCAATGCCCTTTCTTTTGACAGATATAGCAACTATCTTGACTTTTATCTCGAAAGGAAGGAGAGTAGTCCGTCGGCTTGTCTGAAAAAAACTTTCTTATCACACCTCGCAATGCTCTAATCAGAAGTTCGATCTGTGTGGGTTCTTCCATTGTGCTGGTCGGCTTGAGAGCGAAATGAATACTGAGAGGGGAGTCACTAGCCCTTTATATATGCCTGGTCTGACATAGATATATAGGGGTTCATGGTGTTTCACAGGTAGTCATTTGACTTTTTGCCGTCAAGATGAAACGATCGCATCATTTCGAAAAGAAAGAAGAAGAAAGTAAGAGGCAGAAACGTGATTTATCGCCTCGCACAGTAGCTGAAGTCTTGGCACAAATTCATGCCAGCGATTTTGAAGATGAGATGAGTGAACCAGAATCGAAGCCTAAAGAGTCTACACCAAATCAAAGTCCATTACCACCCGTAAACCCTGAAAAGTAATACCATATTCGGGAGACGGACAAACGCTCTTCCAGAAAATTTAGAACCACGGCCTACACGTACGCAGTGAAATTTAAAGATTTCAAGTCTGACGTACCCTTGGAAAAAGCAGAAGGGTTCATCACCGATGTGTGGGATTCTTTGTTAACCACACTAAAACGGCAATGTCGAGCTAAAGAAGACGATCGCTTGAGACTTTCTATTCATCACGACAATTTGAAGTCTCCCGTTTGGATCGAGTTTAGCAGTCCAACAGAATTGACACCTTCCAAAATCATGGACAAGATTCAACACGTACAACAATCCAACGACAAATTTCACATCACGGACGGAAAAGCAACACTGTACATGACCCACGTGTCTCTTCCCCAAGGGACAGGTAAAAAAAGTTGATGTTGGTAGACAACTTGCGTAACCTCAAGCGTAGTCTCGTCCAAATTAACAATCCAAAAGACAAGATGTGTTTAGCCCGTGCCATCGTGGTGGGACAAACGTATGCAGACAAGAACGATACGGTAGAATGGAAAAGAGCCTGGAAAACTATTCAACAATCGGACCGAGCCAAACAACGAAAAGAAGCAGAACTCCTGTTACAGCAAGCGGGGTTAGCTAAAGACACACCCTGTGGCATTCCTGAAATGCAAAAGTTGCAAGACGTCTGGCTCCACGTTACACCTTGAAAGTTCACCCTCAAGAAGTGCGCGGACCTCTGTTGTTTCGAGGTAAAGATTTTAAAGACGGAAAATACATTCACGTCTATCATCACGACGAACATTTTGATGCCATTACCAGTATCACTGGATTCCTGTCATACAGTTATTACTGTGAGAAATGTGACTATAGCTATAACAATCGAGAGCAACATAAGCATTGCGGATCGAAATGCTCAGGATGTTTAGCCTCTACACCCTGTCTGGACGAAGGACAAGAACGAGTGCATTGCTCTGCTTGTCAGCGCACGTTTGTCAGTCCTGCCTGTTACCAACAACACCTAAAGACGCAAGGTTCACAGCAGAAATGTGCTTGTCAGCTCTTGAGATTGCGCCCTACTTGTGGACAAGGCATACGTACCAATAGTGTTAAGTTACACATTTGTCGAGGAAAGAAACGATGTCACATTTGTCGCCAAATCGTGGACTTGGAACACCAATGCTACATTCAAAAATACCATTCTAAACATGAAGAAGAAGAAGATAATGACCAGAAGAAGAAAGGGAATTTCATCTTTTTCGATTTCGAATGCATGCAAGAGACTGGTATTCACATTCCTAA
>JAECUM010020694.1:0-52954 GCA_016617855.1 Megalonaias nervosa | reverse complement strand
TATATATATATATATTGTTACGTGTAGAATCGTACAAAAATAACAAGAGAAAAGAGTGAAGCCAACAAGCTTTGTATATTTTAACAAAATAATTTATTTCCCTAGAAAACAATGTAAAAAGTTGGAAATAGGACTTACGGTTTGTGAATATAATCCAAAATTTAATCCTAAGATTGAAAAATACAAGTCCTATCACAAACAGTTCTAATAAAATCCGGGTTCGAATCTGATGAAATTCCAATATGGAGGCGATGACGTCAGATGAGACCGTTGTACTGGTAGTAACAGATTATCGATTGAATCACAGTTTACGTTTCCGTATAACTGCAGAATACATTTCCACTGAATTTCTTTCTCTCAGAACATTTTATAAAAAGGTACACTTGTTTAGTTTTCTAGAGAATAAATTATTAAATTCCAAACAATAGAAAAAATTCAGAACAAGCCGGCCTCAACAACATAAAACACCTTGTACCCTCAAGGTGTCAAGAATACGACTAAATGAAAAACTCTGAGAACGAGTATTAAAACTAAACTAAAACGTCATTTCAGTTTCACGTGTTGGGTCACGTTGTCTCTTAACATCGAACAGCGTAATAAAAAAAATGCCAATTGTCACGTAGCTAGAATAGCCCTATCTAAGAAGCAAATTCTTACACTGAAAATATATATAAAGAAAAGAAAGGCTGTTTACAATCGAGGTAAAACGCGGGCCGAAATGACCTTGGCAATAACCAATCATTATCAATTGATATTTACAAAATCTATGAGCTAAAAATAGTGCTCAAGTAACGCCTTTCGCGTTCTATACAAACAGAATTCACTTGAAAAAATATCGAATCCCGTGAAAATAATCGTTACAATAAAATGTAATGAAACAAAAAATAAAATAAAAAATAATTTTAAAAACTAACACACAAGCAATTTAATTAAATATACGTAACACTTCCCCCTATACAGAAAAAGAATGATTTATATAATAAAGCTTTCTTGTTACCATATGTAAATTATACATGAGGTAACACAAAATTACATAAGAAAATTATTATGAATTATATAAAATGTACATTAGATAATAGTTCTATACAAGGGAAAGTGCATCTGCAATCAAATCATCTTTTCCTTTGATGTGCCTGATGATGAGATTATATTCTTGCAAAAACACACTCCACCTTAATAATCTTTGAATTTTATTTTTCATCTTGTCGATGAAAGTAAGGGAGTTGTGGTCACTATACACAACAACCGGAGAAGGAGCTGAGCTAATGTAAACTTCAAAATGCTGTAATGCCAATATCAAAGCCAAACATTCCTTCTCGATTGTTGAGTAATTTCTTTGGTGCTTATTAAATTTCTTACAGAAATAGCACACTGGGTGATCAACACCATTTCTATCTTCTTGAATCAATACTGCTCCAACCCCAACATCACTTGCATCATCAGATACTTTAAAAGATTGATTCAAATTTGGAGCTGTGAGAACCGGCGCATTTTTTAGTATGGCTTTTAATCTATCAAAAGCTTCCTGACATTTTTCAGTCCAAAGAAATTTTGTTTTTCTTACTTAACAAGTTTGTCAGGGGTTCAGCAATATTAGAAAAAATTGGAACAAAACTTTCGATAGTATCCGGCCATACCCAAAAATCGCATCAGCTGCTTTTTACTGACAGGTACAGGGAAATCAGAGATAGCCTTGACCCTAGCATCCATATGTTTAACTTGACCATGTCCCACAATATGTCCTATTAAAGTTACACAAGCACGGCAGAACTCACTTTTAGATAAATTGATTGTCAAATTTGCATCAGTGAGTTTTTCAAAGAATTTCCGAATAGTAGCTAGATGTTCTTTCCAGGTGTCGTTTTGTAGATGATCACATCATCGATGTAAACATCACAATTATCTAGACCAGAAGTAATCATATTCATCAAGCGTTGAAAAGTACTTCGGGAACCCTTCATCCCGAACGGCATTACTTTATATTGATAGAGTCCATCTAGAGTAACAAATGCCAAAATTTCTTTCGCTCTTTCCGTTAGTGGAATTTGCCAAAATCCTTTCAGAAGGTCAAATTTGGTGATGTACTTGGCATTTCCAATTTTATCAATACAATCATCGATTCTTGGTAATGGAAATGAATTTGTTTTTGTCACACTGTTCACCTTACGATAATCAGTGCACATACGGAAAGTTTTATCAGGTTTCGGAACAAGTATACATGGTGAACTCCAACCACTTTTACTGGGCTCTATGAAATCATTCTCCAGCAAATACTGAATTTCCTTTTTCAAGTATTCCTGTTTGAGAGGGTTCATCCTGTATGGGTGTGTTCACATGTTTTGAATCTACAATTTCAACGTCATGAAAAATTTTGTTTGTCCTCGTAACTGTATATATATATATATATATATATATATATATATATATATATATATATATATATATATATATATATATATATATATGGGACACAGCAAAACAACACGAAATCGACATCAACGTTAATGTAATGTTTCGCTTAGACATGACTATCTTCCACAACGTCTTGTAGGTCGTGTATCAACCCCTCGCAATCTTAAGCCTTTTATTTGAATTCTTCTTTCGTGAATACACACATTCTCGTAATATGCACATATTTTCATAATACACACATCATCTAAGTGACGTCAAGGTGGCAATAACAATGTAGCCCCTAAATCCGTTCAGGCGCGTTCCTGCAGAGTTCGCCAGTTTTGCATTATCCAGAATTCTTTCTCACCAATTCCAATACGGTCCATTCCTTTCACTCGCTTTCATCTGACCTTTCTTCTGTAAGATACGATCACAAAGAATGCATGTGTTTACGCTGAGGGGCGGCATTCAAAATGGTAACTGGCTGTTGTTAGTGCGAAAGGTCCACTAAGCCTGTGTTCGAATAGCTTAAAAGCGCAATGTGAAAGCTAACACTAGTGAGAAGAGAGAAGGGCATTTTATTTTGGAACTTTTGCTTTAGTAGGTGTGTATATCTATGAAGTTACAGCTCCTATTATATGAACATCTTCAAGCAGGAATTCATATAGACTAACGACGTATGAAGCTTTTAATTAGAATACTTCTTCACACGTTTTCTATTTACTCTAATATAATGGCGATTCATACTCACTTTTTGTTGGTTTATTTATATATTCACATGATCTTAAAAGTATCTTGACCTACAGCCTATTTGAAATTAAACAAATGTACGACCAACAGACTGTGTAGATTAAAATGGAATTTACAATTTGCATATCAAAATACAATTAAAACTACTCTTGCAAATTGATACGTGGTTGCCGTATGTATAATTTGGCATACAATGATCAGATTAAAATCGAGATCTATAGATCGACCTTGATACAAGATCATGTTCTGTTGATTTTATAATTTACCAATCAAATTACAGCATTCATTTTATTTTTCTGATAGACAACAACGTTATTTGGAACACATTGCCAAAGACGACAATTCTAACACGAAAAGCAATGCATTGTATGATGTTCATTCTATACAATATCAAAATAGGGAGACACAAATATTTATTCCGTTTCTGAAGTATGATTCTCCATTTTACTTTATTTTTAATTCCCCATCCCGTGGTTGAATTTGTTGATCGTTGTAGCTCCACCAGATTCTGCGATGTGGTCCAGGTTGCAGGGTACAAGATCGCTTATGTCTACAAACCGTTCAGTGCTCACTGGGACAACAATATGGTTCCAACTCTCGAACGCGCAGCCGTCTATATTGGCGACTTCAACAGTCATCACCCAGAATGGGGCTACTCGCACTCCGATGAAGACGGGGAACACTTGGTAGGGTTGGTAATGAACAATGACCTCCTTCTGACCCACGACTCCAAAGCAACGTGGAACCTTTCGTGCTGTAAGATGGCAAAAGGACTACTCACCGGGCTTCTAATGGGTCAGCTCCATTGGCGACCATCCTCAGCCAGTGAGCCAAACAGTTCTAGATGACTTCCCACACGGTCAGCACAGACCAATACTTCTCCATATTGGACTTAAATACACAGCTCTTCACAGCGGCATTGTAACTTCCACAAAGCAGACTGGACGATGTACAGTGACATATTGGAGCGTAGTATAGTCACTATACCAACTCGTTGTATCCCAATCAAGGACGCTTACCACCGCTTCTAAAGAGCCATATTCAAAGTAGCCACTCAGTTTGTCCCTCGTGGCCGTCGTCCTGTCATTACACCCTGTTTGGATGAAGAATGTCAGGCGCTTCTCAAAGAGTATGAAGCATCTGGAGACCCAAGCATAACAGATCACCTGACTGAATTCCTGGAAACTGCCAGGCGCACTCACTGGGAGGAAACTACCGGGTCACTCAACTTCACGTGCATCAACTGGAAATACTGAAGATTGATTTGCCGATTTGGCACCGCTCAGCAACCATCAGTTTAAGTCCCCACTTTGTCAAACCAAATGCTGTTGTCAGCCATTTACTACAAGTGGCAAATGCACCACTGGAGAAACAACACCGATGTCAATAGATCAAAATACTCCAGAGTCATTTCCAACAACAGAGCTTGAAAAGGTGCTCTGCAACATCATATGATAATATCCTGCCTGAGTTCATGAAGCATCTTGGCCCGAAGTCAAAGGTATTGCTCGCCGCTTTATACACCCAGAATGTTACGAAAAAGTGCATGCCGAGTTTGTGGCGTCAGGCAAAGATTATTGCAATCCCTAAGCCTGGCAAAGATCTTCAAAATGCGGCAAGCTATCGGCCAATCTTCTTGCATTCAGTCTGATTTAAGGTACCGGAGCATCTGATTCTCCAAAAGAATCGGCTCGGACTTGGAGAACATTATAAATGGTGAGCAGGCAGACTTTAGGCATGGCCACAGCACTTGCGATCAAGTTCTTGCCCTGCCTACGTTTGGTAAAAACGGTTTTCTGAGGAACCTTAAAACTGGAGTTGTTTTCCTTGATCTAACAGGCGTATGACACGGTCTAGCATGCAGGGCTATTGTTGAAAATTTCCATAGCATTGCCGCGCTGGATAAATAAGACTAAAGAACTGCTCCTTCGCGAGAGGAACTTCAAAGTGCACATCCGAGAGAGCTCGTGGAGACGTCAGACTAATGGACTCTCACAGGGATCTGTTCTTTCGCCATGTCTATTAAATGTTTATATCAATGACTTGCCTGAAACACAGTCGTGCACGTTCATGTACGCAGATGATATTGCTCTCAGGACTCAACGTCGCTCGTTTACTGAGCTTGAGGAGTACTGATCAAAAACCTGGAAGAAATGACGCCTATAGCCAAGCACAACAAAGACAGTCTCCAGCGTCTTCCACCTTAATAATGCAAATGCTAAAGGGGAGCTTTCCATCCTCCTGAATCGGCAGCACATAAAACACGACCTTAATCCAACATATTCTGTGTGCCTTTGAACAGATCACTGACATTCTACAACCACATGAAAAAAACTTCAGCAACACTGAGCACTCGAAACATCCTATTCCGCAAACTGGCAGCCTCAGCTTAGGGTACTAGTGCTCAAACACTCAAGACGTCAACACTGGCCCTCTATCATTCGACTGCCGGGTTTTGCGCTCCTGTCTGGGCTCGATCGTCCCATACCGAACAAATTATTGTCCAGCTGAACACAACAATGCGCATACTCCTTTACCATGGCTGCCGGTACTCAGCAACATCCCTCCTCCACGTCTCCGTCGCCAGGAACCAACCACAAAACTGCTGGCTAAGACTTATGCCAGTGAATCACTTTACATACTGCAGTCCACTTGGCTTCGAGACATCCAGTCTGGCTAGATCCGTAGTCGGAGGATATGACAGCTGTTTTGGCATGGAGTGATGAGTGGTCTTCAACAGATGTTGTTAACCACTCCCTCGTAACTGAGCCATATGTCTGCCCGCCTGGTTTCAGCCTTCCATGACATATTTGGACCACGCTAAACCGTTTCCAGAGAGGACAGGGTCGTTGTACAGTCAACCATGTCCGATGAGGCCAGGATACTTCATGTAGAAGTGGAGCTCTAGAGACAGTATCATACATTGTGAACAACTGTCCAATGACAAAGTTCCCCGGTGGACTGCAGGCTCTGCACCTTGCTTATGATGACGCAATTAAATTGCTGGGCATGCACTGTACACGATAGATAACTAATTAATCGCGTACATGAACCTTGATCAACCACCTTGATGTGTCTCTGATCAAGACACTTTAATAATTAGATTTTTAAATTACATATGTTTTAATCTTTTCCCTGATCTTTTTATAACAAAGAGGACAGATAGATGCTTTGTCAGAGCAATTCGAACACAGACAGAGGTGCGTGCACGGTAACAACAAAATATCTCGTTTTGCCACTTACACTCAACACATTGCATACTTCGTCGAAGTCTTTCATTCTCTTCGGTGAGAGTTCTCTTAGCATCTGTAACAAACAACTCAAAATTATATTGCAATCCAAAAGAAGCGCCAGATAAGGCCTACACATTTCGTAATATTGGATGAATTATCAATTGTTTCTTCCTTGCGAGCGAGACAAAATCATGACATCAAATTGTTACGTTTTAAGGCATATATGTCAAAGTTGTGTTTAACTGATGATAAAATTCGAAGTAGTAATCCAATACAACACTGATTTATCTAATTAATAATAACTTAATGCGAAGTTAAATCTTTGAATATTCAGTTTCGAATGAATGTAAGAAGAACCAAAGTTTCTACGCAGTATAAATGGGAGAATGGTCATAATGATGAAAACTATCTGAATCAAAGAAAATATTAAAATCAAGAATATAACTTGAATCTGGATATTGTTAACTCTATAACACTGAATATTTAACCTGGCATCGTAAGGCCAAGCCTATTTACTATTTCCTTAAATCTGTAATGACAATCAAACCGTCGAACACCTAGACCGAATATGAAATAGTGTAAGCGTATTAATTTTCTGCAATTTCATAGTGATCACACTTTTTGTACCAACCTTTGGTACATTGATGTAAGTGCAGGGATATATGATTCATCTTCACTTACGAAGTTTAATAGTTAGATGGTGTGCTAGTGACAAAATGTGGAATGACGCTGTCAGTAAGAAATATAAGAGATGAGGAACTCGCCCCGAGCCAAGGTTAGGCTTGTACTGATTCGATATCATTCCATACAAGGTCGCTAACAAACCATGCTACGAAATTTGCACATTATTTCCTATCATTTTCATCTGGAAGAATCGAAAAAAAAAAACAAGAAACGACTTCATTATATAATGACGTAATGACGTAATTCGTGATGTCTTATCACTGTGAACTGATAACCGGATATGGTCTATATCAGATCATCACATGAATCACCCCCGTTTGGTTATTGAGGCAAGTATATATTCAAATCAAACTTAAGCTCTCACGTGAAATGAAATTATCAATCACAGCATTTTTGCTTAAAACCATAGGTTTCTGCACCCTTAGCTGTCAAATTGTGACGTGTCTTAGAAGAACATAATTTGGGTTCTTTTCTATTGTAAGTTAGAAGTACAAAATATTAGTTTTGAAAATCTCTAAACGATGGCATTGAATTTATGAAATACCATAAAATAATGCAAGATACATGTGATAACATAAAATGGCATATGTTTCAGGCACCTTATCAACAATGGCAACAGAAGTGACTGTCAGACTTTATTTCACCTAACATATCAAACTTGCTAATATTTTAAGCTGTGCTCACGAATGTACAAATAATTCTCATCAAGTATATTTCTGGACTTGGACACGGATTTTATTATACATATTTTCCAATTAGAGTATATTAAAAGCAATAAAACTGAATCAAGGGAATATATATATATATATATATATATATATATATATATATATATATATATATATATATATATATGTGTGTGTGTGTGTGTGTGTGTGTGTGTGTGCGTGTGTGTGCGTGTGTGTGCTTTAAATAAGTATATGTAACGAAAGAAAAGCTCTGGGTAACACCAAAGCATAATTCGGAATAGCCTTTATCTTATATTCATTTCCTTCTTTTTCTTTATTACGTAAATTGAGTAAATTCATCTACCTTAACTTGTGTTGCTTTGTATTATAAATGTTTCTAAAATTTCAAGATTTGAATCACGAGACATTCCAGACGTGTTATTGAAAAGTAGAAAGTGGGCAAAAGAGAATCACATTTCTGCTCAAAGAGAAAATAAGTGATTACTTAACTCACTAACTTCTTTAAAATTCGAATGAAAGGTAAAGCCTAAATAGTAGCTGCAGGGCCATGAAAATGGTAATGTAAACAAAAACTTGCTAGAATCTTCAGGAAGAAAAATTAAGCCCTGGAAACAAGAATGACTAGTAATGTTGAACTCCAAACTTCAAAAGTTTCAGTATTATTTTTAATGGACAGGAACCTCATATGTTGTTCATGAAAAAAACATGACAAACCTAGGTCCTATCTGAGATGCCTTGAATTTGTTACATATATTTTGATAAAACTTTTCAGAACTTGGAATGATTGTAGGTCTGTAAGACAGAAAATTTTAATCAGCAAATCACAAATATTATATTATTAACCATTAAACCTTGTTGAGACAAGAAGTTTTCTTTCAATGAGATGTTAGTTCAGCTCACTTTTTACCCGTGCTACCTTTGGACACGGATCATTTTAGCGCAATATATGACTTCATTCAATATGTGAAACTTTTAGCAGACCGTTTACTAAATTGTTGCAAAATTTTGCAACATTTTTTACGAAGAGCTGTGCCACTAAGGTTTTAAAAAATAACGTTAGATGCAGTTTTGAGGCGCAGAAAACAGATCTGATCCTGACAATCCTGATAATATTGTTGAGTTGTATCAATATCAACTGCCAAGAAGAAGACTGATGCAGGTATGAAATTTGAAATCTTTCAAACGATTGGAAAGGGATAACGGAAATTCAGTCTAAGGGTCAGAGAAGATGGGGAAGTGAACTTTAAACACAGTAAACATAAAAAGATCATATGTTAGCTCCCATTTCTTTTAAGAATAGCGTGCAAGCTGCGTGTGGAATGAGTTTCTCTGACATAAAGCGAGGGTCCCACAACAACCATCATTCAATCCTATCCGACATATTACCTTATTCTTTGTGTCTCCATTTAGTTTGGACGTGATATTTTCCTAGAGGTTTTGTATATTATATTGGGGAAAAGTAAAAAGGCATAGTCAACAAACAAATAAGAGGACAGATGACTTTTTAGAAAAGAAATATGGGGAAAAGCATGAAATCTGGTTAAAAGAGTTCAACAACTAACCATTCTTCTGAGTGCTAGGACCTGGCGTTGGTGAGGGATTTATAGCCCCATTAGCTTCAATAGCAACTTCACCTTTACCTTTTTCCAGAATTAATTCCACTATATCATTGGATGTATAGTCCGATTTCCCTGTAATTAAACAATAGTGGTTCAACAATATATAGCATTATTTTCGTATAAGTCTGCCTAAAAAGGAATATTATGTGATCACTGTTAGTTACATTATTTCATGTTATATACTAACATACAAAACATAAATATGTAAAACCAAATACAACACAAAGGTCATAAAGCCTATTAATTACCCGGGAATTCGCATCCAAATACCAAAACATAACAGCTGTATGTGTTATGTTTAAATTATGAGCATTTATGGACAACACAACCCTACTTCAAAATAAATGTGTACAATTTTAGAAAATATATCACATGTAACATAAATAGATAGGCATGAGTGACTGGGGCGTCAGATAACCATTGAGAACAGAAAAGGGAAATATTAAAATTGTCGAATAAAAATTTAAATATACTGTTTTAAAAGTATAGCATGATGTCCCACCCAAACACATTATCCTGACACCAGGTCGACCAGTTCTAACACTAACCTCTTAATGCTGAGCGCCAAGCGAGGCAGCTTTTAGTACCATTTTTATGTCTATTGTATGACTCGGCTGGGGTTTCGAACCAGCGACCTCCCGCATCCGAGGCGTACGCTCTAACCACATAGGCCACCGGAGCGGTCTCTTCTCAGTAGCAAACATCCTAGGAAGATGCAGTAACGTCAGTTAGTGGCAGAGAGGAATAACGATGCATGTAGAAGTTTTAGCATAAGTAAACTTTCCTTTACTAATAGAGGAGGAATAAAATATAGATAAAATAAATTCTTATATTCGGGACATATATATATATATATATATATATATATATATATATATATATATATATATATATATATATATAAGTAAAAATTGAATAAATATAAGCTAAAAATGAAAGGTCATCCAAGGGAAAATTAAGACGTCTCTACCCTAACCGGACAGGGATATGGAAACTTGTTTATCTAATAGAAAAGTCTTCCCCTGCAGAATATTTGGAATCCGTAAATATCCATTTCACACAGATCTGATGTTTGAAGTCCCTTCAAAACAAAAGAAAGGATATATTCATGCAGGGTCTAAAAAATCGCGACAGCCTCGTATCTTGATCCAGATGAAATCAACGAATGACAGAAAGAAGGGAACATCGTGTGTAGAAGAATCCTGCGTAGTATGGCATCAATGGAAATGGATATTATCATCAAATGGCAGGATGATTAAGAACATAGTAAATCTGAAAATACGAGATATGTTATTAAATCGTGTGCAAAGGCAAATACAGGATAGAAAGAAAATACAACCGAGAGATAGTAATGGGTATGGAAAGATTTAAGTTTCAGAAAAGGAACAAAATCTCCGGGAAAGATTAAATCCAACAGATCTTCTGCGTCCCATCTTTAACTAAAATAGAGGATAATATGCCTTCGACAATCAGTACAAATTCTCTAAGATAAAGGGATGCTTACAAAGATGAAGCATTTGGCGGGATATGCCTTTACAACTATGTAAGTCTAGTGAATTCCATTTCTCCTTGTATAATCGAAATTAGGGAAAGAGACGAAACTATTGAAACAAATGTGTAAGAGTCCTTTATCGCTAACACGTGTTGTTGTCATCAAAAGTAGAAAAATCAATTTCATATGCCTAATACTTTTTAACATCATATGAATGATTGTGATATGAAAATTGCCCAAGAATAATATTTATTTAGTGAACTCATTATAGTGTGAAAACGTAGTAAACTTACAAACAACTGACACCAATCAATCATATTCTGGACTTTAACCCAGTGGCTTGATACGCCGATCAACTTAATTAATTTGGCTTAAGGATGTTTGAAGGATCTTCGTCCACTAATTTTACATGTCTTTCTCCAGTTAGTTTAAAGCTCTTAAAAACAATGTTTGTACAATAAATTGTCTTAATGATTAATTTGGTTCAATTCAAATCTTATACCCATCTTTCCTTTTGCATTCGAATTAGTTCATGTTTGGAAAGATTAGTGTACGCAAATGAATTCTTAACACTGTCGTTCTTTTTAGAATATAGTTGATGTTTCAGTAATCCGCCTCCATGTTTGTCTGAAAACCCAAGAATGCTTCAACGTAGCAGGACCTCTTTATGAGTTGTTTATTGACTTAAGATTATGTATTGTGTGGGATGGACTGGACAACGTACTGGATATACACTCCAACAGAACAAGGACCGGTTTCTACACTCTACATTAGTAACACTATGTATAACTATTGTAGAATGGGCAGAGAACATTAGATAATCACTACTACTGGCTACAATAATATCCAATTAAGAAGTAGCACCTACAAAACACTGTTAAATATAGAAACCCAATGTTAGACTATTCTAATACAAATATGAGTCAAATCGGTAGTTTTTGGCAATATTCGCGGATATTAATAATTTTTGGTGAGATTTATATGTATTAATTTATGGACGATCTCATAAATCTTTATTTCTGGAAGAGGGTGTCACCTGACATGTCTGTTATAATAGTATGGACACTTGACTTGACACTGGCATTCTCTAGTATTAGATGCAACACCTTTCAGACTGTATGTGGTTTATATAAAGGTTCCCTTTATGTGCCTACATATGTAGAGAGAGTTTGCACAGATGCTGATATGGCCATTTTACTCCCTGTGGTGCTGGTTTGTAGCTTCTATTATTATGGTTTTCCTTGTATTCTTGTTTGAAATAGTCTCAAGAAGCTACAAGCGAACAGCCATGACTCTCTGGTTAGCGTGCCGGACTCTCATCGATGACAGAATTCGAGTCCTACCATCGAATCAGTCAGGTGTGGTTTCCATGGTCTGTCTCAGGGCAGGGCAATCTATTCAAATTGCTTCCTAGCTAAAACAACGGCGATTTGTTGCTGTGACGTAAGACACCAAACCAAACCAAAGCCGACCTCCACCTGCATATGGGAGCTAATACTTTGCATTATCATGTGGATGTGTATCGTGGAGCTGTAGTTTTTGCGGATGTGTGTGGTGGAGCTGGAGCTGAATTATCAGTACATCTAGCAAGTTGTGTTACGTTATACTAGGAGGAGTTGGAATGTTATTGTAACCATAAAGATAAAGTAAGAGATTGATTTCTAATGATACAGGCATTTGTTCAGCTTCAGTGAACATCTATATCGCAACGTTTCCACACCTGTCCGTCAAGTACTGGATCTGGCGTAGTATTTGTTTTTGAGAAGCGTTATATTTGGTCCATTTCTGAATCAGGTAAATGCACAATTTCCATATATATGTTGGTACGTCTGATGTAATCTAGAATTTGAACGTATGTTATTGGATTCAATCTACTCCTTCCATGTTGTCCAGGGCCCATTAAGCTGTACATTGTCTCTCTGCTGTGTTCTATTATGGATTATATATCTCTTTTTCTCCCGAGCTGCAGATAGTTCTAATAAGTTTTGTTATTCTTTATACACTTACGGCTTGATTCAACATTCTCCTATCCCTATTACTATGCAAAATCTAACTTTGTTTTATTTTGTCATTTCACTATCGATGATAAATTGCTTGAGTCTGGGTATATTTTCACATTGTCTGTTTTCTGTATTTTGCTGTATTGACGTGTGTTACATTCATTATTCTTGCAGCTGGACAGGTTATGAAGAGAAGATTGCTATATCACCAGCATATAAAGTAGTAATGACACGTAAATCTTTCCAATAAATATCAACATGATATCTGCTAATTTGTCTTGGAATGCTGTTTCGTTTTTATATCTCTTCAGTACTATAATTCAGACTCTTTATATGGTGCCTTGTAAAGGCATAGAAATCTCTTTTATCAGCAATTTTCTAGGGGAGATTATGGTGGTCTATCGATCCGACTAGCTTCCAGAGATTACCCATGATTCCTGCCCTTAAAAGTGTACGGAAAATACTATCAGGAGACATTTCTGCATACCATGTAAATAAAATCAGGGTGTTCGACTGCAACGCAGTCACATGCATAAACGCAGCATGCAAGATTTATTTCTGGAGTAAATCATCATTTAAACTCTTTTGGTGTTATGACCTCTCTTAATGTAGCTTGATGTCTATGTTTTATGGTGTGCTTGATAAAGATGGTTTTTTATTGGATTAGGGTCATGATGTGTCCGAAGGGAATTATCTTGGTATCTAGAGCTTTGCTTCTATTAAAGTTTTCGATGGTTACTCTTGCTTGGCTTTTCTTTACTGGAACGACATGCTCTAGTAGCTGGTGTGTGAAATGTCAATAATATGAGTCTAGGAAGGACGTCATGTAATTATTGTGTATTATGTCCTGCCATGTCTGTATGCAATAGGACGTATTCAAAGTACAGTATATAGTCTTCTAGAACATCTATTTGTCTTTAGTTCAGTTCAATCAGAATACTGAACTGAGACTTTGAAATTGGCGTGGATATTTCCTCTTGTATAAGTCTTTAATAGAAGGAGACTGTTTCATGATATTTTACGACTCTCTCTCTCTCTCTCTCTCTCTCTCTCTCTCTCTCTCTGGAAGCTGCATTTAATGTTTTGTCTAAGATTTTTGGGTTGTTTTCAAGCCATGAAATTGGATTGTTCGCGTTGCAGGACGCTCTGCTTTATTCCATGATAGATTTGCATTTGGATTGCTCCATTCCAGCTATTATTTCAAGGTTAGAAGAGCCTTGGTGTTCATTTTTGAGAGCTTGAGAAAATGTATCGAAAGTGATAGTCCTAATCTGAATTTTCAGGCAATCAATATATAGGATAATTACTATAGATTTAAATTTGTCAGGTAGTTTAATACATAAAATACCCTGTCATGTTAGTTTCTTCTCAGTACAGTAAATGGGGCCCCGAGTGGCAGAGTGCTCTAAGGCGCTCGCCTTTACAGATCACTGACATCTCACCCGTGTTCGCGAGGGGTCGAGTCTCACTCTCGGTCAACATGGGCATGAGAGAAAGCTTGTCGACAGCTTCCTGTGGGTCGGTGGTTCTTCCAGCGGATTTCTAGGATTCTTCCTCCATCAAATATACTGACCGTCATGTATAGAATCTCATGAACAACGAAGATAAACCCTTAACAACAACAAATCCCTACAGTAAAACCTATTCATGAAGCAATGGTTTCTATACCAGCTTTCTTGTTTACCTTTGATAAGCAGTTCGTTGATTGCTCTTGCCACAATATCCCTTGAGTAACCTGCATCCAAAGCACGTTTTGCTGCGTCGGTTTCAAGAACATTTTCAGCATTTTCTGTAAAAATACATATTTTAGGTTTTAATCTTAAGCTCACTGGGTTATATGTGTGTGTGTGTGTAGGATTTTTAACGTAGCTTTAGCAATTTTCCGATCATATCGCTACAATGTTTGCAGTGTGGCAGTTTATAGTGTTGTCTTGTACTGAGGCATCATGCTACAGACATGTGGCATCATGTCCCAGCCAGTCACATTATCTTGACACCGGGCCGACCAGTCCTACCACTAACTTCCTCATGCTGAATGCCGAGCGAGGCAGCTGTTAGTACCATTTTGTAAGTCTTTTATATGACTCGGACGGGGTTCGAACCCGCGACCTCCCGCATCCAAGACGGACGCTCTGACCACTTGGCCCACCGGAGCAGTCCTCATTGGGTTATACATGCATGCATACGTACATACGCTAGAGTGATTCAAACCAATTGCAAACGGACAATTCAGGCATCTATAGTTGTCAAATTTAATTTAAGTTTTCTCTATTTTTTGATACAAGTAAAGCTTAGAAATTTACAATGCTTTTAATTCACCTTCTTCTTAATTTTACCCATAGTTAATCACATTTATACGTTTCCTATTTATATCGCAATAAAAATCTAAGGCCTCTGAAGAAATCTATAGAGATGATATCACAAACGTTAAAATTTTCTGTTTGCAATATCCAACAAACAACAAAGATCAGCCACAATGTACCACGTGATGAAGTCTATTCATAAAGAGATATTTGAAATGATCAGTTCGTCTTTAATGCCCAAACTTGCTGATATTAATTTCATAGAACGGAAAGTATATATAATGTTTTTTCAAGCCAATACAGTTTATCGGGATCGCGTTAGCTTCTGACTGTTCTGCTATTCCAACTAAGGCTTGTTTACCAAATAACAAATTAACAAATGTCACCCCTATACTTTCATTTCTACATTAACACACATTATGATGGTTTCATTACACCACAAGATAACATTTTTAACACGTATATCGCCGATTGTTTAAAGTCCAAAATTAAAGTCTAAAAACCCAACTTATATTGTATTAACTTTCCATCTGGTTCTTAATTAAAATAATCAAGTCAAAACAGTGATAGCAAGTATTACAGTAATCACACCAGTTATTAATGGGAAAGTGAACTGTTTGAAATATATATCCTACAGCTAGATAGAAGTATGAATATCAGCCCTTGTATATTTTGGATTACTAGATTACCTTGATCAAGTTGAGGATACAACTCATTCCGCAAGCTAGGTGAATCTGCCATCGGATTGTTCGGTTGAAACGTTGAATGAACTACTGCATCTTCCTCCTGTAATTTAGCTAGGATTATATATATCGAGGTGTTTTCTTGTTACAAATAAATACAAATACATATATAGTGTTAATTGTTAAGGAAATGATTGAAATTCCAGTAAAAATTATATTAACCTTGATCAAGTAAAGATTTTAGCAAAATTATTAGTAGGTTTGTTGTCCAAGAATATGCAGTAAATACTGAAAAACTTCAGTCATGCACTTTCACTTACACTTAAATGTTTCATATGGCAATGCACTCAACACACACACACACACACACACACACACACACACACGTGTCTTATACCTCGTCTGAATCTTCCGTCATTCTCCTCACAAGGGCAATGAATTCTTGCCCTTTTACTCGTATTACAAAGGGACATTGTGGGAACCAACGCGCATGCTCAATCCAGGGGTCATCCTCAGGATCCCAATTTTTAAGCCCTCCGTCACATGCAAAACAGCGAACTACATCTTGCAAACCTAATTTAAAAATAAAAAAGCAACAGAGTAACATTCTGACACAGTCTCGAAGTACTTAGATTAGTCTGACCGTATTATCGTACAATCTGATCTAAAAATAATTTACTGTCGGGCAAACTCTTTGACAATCATATGGAACACTGCCTTTTTCAATGGATTAAATTATATTTAAGACGCGTGAACAATATTTCCATATTCTGTTACAAGTTTATTATATATGTTTCTTATCGTAGAGATACATGGGCCACAAACATTTTATTTTTGGGTTAACTTATGCTTTCGCCGAGTCATATGTCTTACCGATGCAACACTGGTTCGATAAATGAGCATGATGGGGTGCTTAGAACAGTTTCTTCCTTATAGGGATATATACGATATATAGAGGCTGACATGAAACCTGTTTATAATTTACAATTTTATAATAATTGCTGATCTTCTACACCTGTAAGCTCAACACTTTAATACAAGGGGATCACAAATAACTTATCATGTCACAGCTGGGACTGTGGTTTCTGTTTATTAGGACATGCCTTCAGGAGAAAGAGAAAACAGCGAGGATATTGCCACAAAGATATATACAAGATAGAATGGTTTAGATAATTTTCCATGTTATAGTTGCTGATGAATAAGTTATTACAGGAACCTGTGAATATAAATTCATTATTAAAGGGGGAGAGCAGAGACTACACCATGGAAGGATTGAGGAGATGAATGAGGAATCTCAGACCCAGCTGTTGTTATCACGATGGATCAGACTCAAAATAAAACACATACATGACAATATGTGGAATACCTGTATAATAGAAGCCAGCATCTGCCACTTGTTCCGGTCTTTGCCTGATGTCACTCGGCCAGCGGGCAAACGAAGACAATCGGATGCTGTAGGCCTGATACTGCGGACTTCGGATACGGTCAAATGCACTCCATAATCCTGGATTTCTAGAAGTTACTCTAGATATATCCTCTACAGAACCTGACACATGAACAACGATAAAGGCAAGGTCTCACAGAGAGAGAGAGAGAGAGAGAGAGAGAGAGAGAGAGAGAGAGGAGTAGTTAATTCATTTGATAAATGTGAAATTTAACCAAGAGCTTCAAAACATGTAGGTGCAGACCATGTTTTGTTTTCAGTGCGTAGACTTGCTCAAACATTTTGTGATGTACAGTAATGAAAATGCACTCTACGCTCTCTTATGATGACATTTTCATTAAGGTCGGTTTTTGCGTGATATTCTACTTAGACATATATCTTGGTAAAATACAAGTTTCCTTCGGATATCTCCTGAAAATCAAAAGTTACATTATGTGATTGTGGTATGCAACACATCATCCAGAATGATGTATATCGGGGTAGAGTTTTATCAAAGGCTGGGCATGGAAAAAGCCACTAAGTTAGATTTGTACTAGTCGTCACTTTGAACTTTAAATAGGGTACATAACTCTGATATGTTACACATCATCTATTAGTGAAATATACTTTGACAACTGATCATGCAATCTTCTGTGATTCAGAGCTGCTGTCTTGACATGGAAACAGTCCACAGAATTACCTTTCCTTTGCTGCACATATATTCTTATGATAATATGTATCTGGGTAAAGTTTAATGTAAAAGTATCCTCAGTGGCTAATCAAACCTAGCCAAGACAAGGAAACTGGGCAGAGTAAAATGTGTCCTTGTTATGACCTTGACATAAAAGTAGGGAGCGTGACATACAATCCAGCCATGAAGTATACATGGCTTAGGTGTCGTGAAAGATCTTCTGTGCTTCAAACTTTTCTTCTCTGAACAAGCAAACATGAAAAGATCTTTCCGTGCATTATATCGACTGGCCATCGCCATACACGTATACATTTATGTTTGTTACAGAAAATATTGACTCATTACAGGTATATATATATATATATATGCATATATATATATATATATATATATATATATATATACCATATATATATATATATATATATATACTCACTATATATATATATATATATATATATACTGTATGTGTTGTAACTCTGTGTGTGTCTACAAATTTGGCTGAATAAGAAAGACAGCAATGACCTACCATTTCCTTGCGGGGAGTCTATATGTCCATTATGAATCCGAGCCTGAAAAAATATCACGGTTTTTCATTATGCGGCAAACACAAGTATTTCCATGTGCAAATTTCCAGATACTTTTATTGCAAATGAAATTTTTAGACAGAACACGAAATTAGATTGAATCACCAGCTATGGCCGCAGAAATGGCAATATATATATTTAACAACTTTAAAACGCATGAAATTAATTCTACGATTAAGAACAAATACAACAAGAAGCTATCATTTGTCTGTTTAATCATACACAGTTATTTTTCTAACCTAACATTCTAGCTACTAGAAACAATCAGCATTTGTTCTGACACCTAGGTTATCTGGATTTCTCATGTACTGTTTAAATCATTTCGACATACCATAATGGATATATACGGATCTCTAAGCCTCAGTAAGGTAGGAATTTATTTTATGGAAAAAATGGGGCTTCTACTAGAATAACTAGGGAATGTGTGTGTTCTTATGATGAACATAATATGTACGAATTTCAGAGAAATCCACTGTAAACTATGACAGTAACTTCAATCACAAAATACTGTCATATATTGTTTTCAGTTTTAAGTCAAAAATGGTAATAAATCTTACATTCATTGCATATCAGGTAATAACTATAACATGTACCGCGTTTTACATGTTCCATCCAAGAGAAGTTACGTTCACAAGATTCTGTCTTGTATTGCATTCGGCTAGTGGGCGAAAAGACAATAACTTTAATAAAAATTGCAAGAGCCCAGTGATTTGTCTAAAAGAGCCAAACAATGCCCTTAATAGTTATAAAGTTACATGACTATCAATTGAAAGCTGTGAGAAGTCTGATTCTCTCATACACTAAAAATAGCAAGAATCAAAACATCTCGAGAGCACGGAGATTTGTGGAAATGTTCTTCATCCGATGTTAACCATTATAATGATAAGTGAATAGTTGTGTGCACAAGTTACTGCCGTACACTGCATTCAGCTACAAGACAAAGAAGACAAAGACTATTAAAAACAACACGGAGGGTAGTAATTTGCGGACATGTACATATTCATGTGATGAATATACCATGTACAAAGATTCACAACATTCAGATGATGACTATAGCAGGCACAACCTTTAATAGCAACCAATTTGAAACGTGTGATACCAGTTGTGCTCAGAAGTTTGCGTCATCATACACTGCATCCAGCTGCAAGTCAAACATGGTAACAAAGCTTGTTCACCTAAGTCCAATATTTTTACCAAGTTTGATACAATCACCTTGAATTATTTGAAGGTTATGTTTCAGAAACATAAGTATGGATATTGGATGGCAGAATGGAACGAAATACGGACACAAACATTAAACATTTATTGCGACAAATTTTAAATAGTGAAAGAAACATCTGAACCACTAATCTAAGATGCGAAATCATGTTATATTACGTAAAGATAACCTTGAAAGTGGTGAGAGTTATGCTCAGGAAAAGAAAACGTTTAGGGACATGCAAATATGCGGATTTCAGACGGACAACGCGATATATCCTACCACACTCACCCATCCACCTCCGTTTTACATACCAGAGGAATACAAATGGGGAGTTCCATCAGGATTTTTACACAATTTTGGGAAGCAAAGACCCTCCGTATGGAGGGGAGTCCTGAAGTTTGCAATCTGACTTAAACATTATAGCACTCCTGCTATGCAGCAATACTAATGTATGTATTACTAGATACATAAGAATCACTATTTCTTACAAGAGAATGAGTTATAGCAATAATGATTGCAGAGTAATAGACAAATAGATATAATTTACAATTGTACCTGATAATCTGCAATCCTTCTAGGTCCAAGATGACACTTCAGATATCCGCAGGAAGGTGACTTCTGGACGTGTTCAAGCAACGGATCATCATTTGGTGAAAGATTGGCAAGCTCTGTACCGCAAAAGAAGCACCTAACAATGGTACCTTCTCCTTCAAATGCAATGATGAAACGTTGTATATTATGTAAATAGAACAATTACATTCCAAAAATGAATTCAATCAAACTTTATCTATATTGGTGGAGCATTTCTTGAGAAAAAAATGTGGCTTATATTTTTTGCTGTTGGTGGCTCTGGTTTAGCTTGATCGCGAAAGAAGTGACGTTACTCACTGAATCCACCTTGTTTCCTGGAGCTATTCGATAAATATTCTTTAACATCATTTCGACCAATATATAACAATAGCACTATCAACATCTTCAAATATATTCTGCATTCCATAACATGTTGCTTGTTATGTAAATCATACAAATATGGTAAACACAAAAATAGTTTCAATCACCGCCGAGATCGCCATGCTGTAGGTCTGATAGCAACATTCGTTTAAATCAGCTATATTCCAATGTTACACAGTGCACTTAAAGAGTGAGGTTATCTTGTGCATGTGCAGGCTTGAGAGCACCGTATAGACCACGCGATAAGATTACTAACGATTCACATATAATTTCTTATTGCAAACAGCGGCTTTCCCGAGTTTTAAAATCTGAAAACAAACAGTTAAGTTGTGTGGTACTAGTAACCTGGATTCCAAGGGTGGACGTTACCAAGCAGAATATTGATTAGCATTATTCCTCATGAAAGTAATATTATGTGAAGTGTCCATGAAAAAAAAAAAGAACTATCGTGTCTCCCTCACGTGATCGTGAGTTCCTGTTTTGTATGATTCCGTTTTGGACGAGATATTTGCATTTATTCTTGTTGAACCTTACTTGCCTTGGGTGAACACGTCGGGCGTGTACACTGTATTCGGTCCAATCTATATCACATTAAAAGAGAGGAGAGAATTTTCGAAGTTGAATCATTTAGCAAGTAAAATTGTAACTATTTTCCCCTGCATCTTATGTCATCCGTTTTCATAAGTATCCCCGTATTAAGAACGGGATGGTCCAGCTATGAATAGACTCGTCGGGTAACATGATAGGTCATGTAGTACCAGTATATGTAAAGTCCCTAGGTGAGCTGATTCGTTATTCTGATGGGTATCGTCTTCAAAGCAAGAAAATTAGAAGGAAGCGAGAAAGGCAAAATTATCCTGAGGCAATTAATGCAAAAAAAAAAATAGGCTAGTGATGAAGTGCCTGAAGACTACTCTTCTCGACTCAAGCTATATTAAAGGTGATACAGAGAAACGTTGTTTTTTGTTGGGGTTTTTTTTTGTTTTGTTTTGTTTTTCTTTGTTTGCATAGGCATGAGTCTGGGTTCGACATGATGTATCGAACGCCGATATCAGTCTCTGAGTACAAACAGCAAGGAGAACGTTTACAACCAAAACTGTAAATATTCGTTTATTATGCACTAACACTTGCACGTCACAATCTGACATGTACATATTTAAAAATACCTGTATTTGTATAAATGAACATTTTATACAATGTGAAAAGAAAAATAAATGGATCACTGTGGGGATATTTGTAGATTACAACGAGAAACAGTCAGACCGAGATAGGGTACGTAAATATATTTTCGAATGTCGAAGAGGAGAATAAAATGAAAATAGTGAAAATATATATCCTTGCGTGTGTCAGTCTGTAGATGAAAAATTAATAAAAACATCGAATTGCGAAATTACAAAAATTAATCGAAACGAGAAAATTACTTAAAAAAGCAGCTAAGCTTTGTAACCATTGTTCCACGAATGAATCCTGAAATACTCCACACTATTTTCGTCGTATATTCAGTTTGATATATTGTGGCAATATGTTGCTTATATAAATTCATCAAAACTCATTTTAATACTTTATAAGAAAGTTCTAAATAAGGCAACGTAATATTTCCAAGTAAAGTTAGGCTAGATTGTTAGAAATGTTTTACACTTTCATGTCAGTTTTCCATCAGCAGATAATGTGATGAGTTTTTCTACTGCAGGGAAACGTTATCACGATATAGTCAAATAATGATGTAAAATAATATTTTCAACACCGTAGCACAGTCCAACTTACACGTGCAAATGACGAAAATTGGCGATTAATAAAAGATACCATTATGATCACGTAAGCAGCCGAAAATAACAGGCTACGTTTAGTTTGATAGATCATGCAACATTTAAAAAAGGGACGGGTTGAGAAGAAGGAACATATATTTGGCCTGGGTAAAAAAAAATTAAATGGTTGATCGTCTAAAAATCGGGAAAAAAAAGCCACGGTTATAGAATAAATTAGACAATATTTTCTGGTGTAATATCCAATAATATCATGGGGCCTCAAATGGTATTGGCGGAAAAACTTAGTCTCAAAAGAGCCCACGATTTGTCCACCAATACCATTTTAGTTACCCGACCACAATATCTTTGGTATCCAACTCGCGCATACCATTTAATACGTAGTTCATTAATAAATAACGCTGATGCCGATGGCTGAGTGGTTATAAATTTTGCTTCTCACATACCTGCCGTCCACAACAAGATGTGGTGTTTTAAACCCGGCCATATTTATTACCTTTTCCCCACTCAAATCTTATTAATTTTTATGCATCTCAATATATGTAAGTATTTAAAGAGAACATTCTTTAAAAGTTTATTAATAAATGTTTTTCACCAAAATTTAATTTTGCCGTTACGAAGATTTGTGCCCGACGTAATATCGTTTCTATAGATAACAAAATATAATAGACCCAATCAAAACTCAAGATAATCATCTGAACACAATGCATGCTTACAATTCCGTTAAAGTTGGTTTTGTTATCAAAACCAGGACATCACTATGAGTATATGATGCTATTTATATCCCACAAGCACTGGGTTTCCAGAAAATGAACCAACCCACACTTTACAGTCTCTGTTGAGTTTGGTGCCAAAATGGTTTATGCTGCAAAGAGCACGCTCATATTACTATTTTAAAAGATCTCTTTTGGAAAGGACTGCAGCTTTAATGTTTTACATCTTATTTGTAAAGAAAGTAACACTCAATATTACTAGTATATTAAAGAGAAACAAAGTCAAAATAAATCTTTGCAAAGATAACAGAATCGCCGTCAAAGTTGTCGTACCATATTTCAAATGCAAATTTCATTTCATATGGATTGTTTGTTACTTCAAGTATCAGTCGAGGTCTGATCGATAGTTATCCACGAATAGCAACCAGTTTATTGTAGTTTTCAGTTAACAAGATACTGTTAGAGTCAGTTAACAAGGATTCTATGCTTAAATTGAATACTGCTCATGAGGAACAACAACGACAACATTATCCCAATGGTGAGTACAGCAGCTATATATTGCATAACAGTTGCATCATTATCATGTTAGAATGACTAAACAATGGCAGAAAAGCCATGTTGAAATTAAGAAAAATATTTTAAATTTGTTCCCAATGCTTCCATGGTGTTTCTCAAAACGCTTTGTAATAATTTTGGACAAGCAACATGATGCATCTTTGTGAAAATTCTGTTTTAAAGCAACTAGTAAATACTGTCTTCGAATGGCACAAGACTCTTCACATTTTTATAAAGATATTCAAATGATCAATCTCAACAAAACAAGCAATGTAGGTGCGGTAAACATTTTGTATCTATTTCAATTGCAGCCTGTTCTGAAAGATCTGAGAACGAGTTTTCTGGGCCACTGACCAATACGGCTTGATGTTTTGATCCCTGGAGAGCCCAGGCTTCACACATGGTTCAATCTAACGTCACATTATTTGAGGTCTTGCACCAATGTTGTCTGTCCACTTGATATAGTTGTATTTCAGACAATCAAGGCGTCCACGAGAAGGTGAGAGTCATGTTTGTGTACCGTTTTAAAACATTTGCAAGGATATACGCGAATTTGTAATGACTACACATTAAGCGGATGATGAAAAGATTGGCGTTAAACGATCATGACGGTGAGAGGACCATCAAACAAACCGTCCTTGTTCTATTCCAATAGACCTCAAATGATGATAATATAATAACTAACATCTTATCAATTTACCTATATAATAAAAACCAGCTCGTGACAATGCATCGGTACTGAAAAGCGCAAACTGTTGCCAAGTAGCAAAGGATGCTTTACGGCTGTTGTAATCTACAAAACCGGGGTGTCGAGGCTGTTGGGCTAACTCTATGTCGGATTCATCGTTGGATGATACATTAATTGCTACAGAATAATGAGAGGATGCTGAAAAGATTTGTCGTGGATGATCCAATGGATTTTCTGACTGTGAGTTTCCAACAGAATTTTGGCGAGAGTTGTAAATTGGTTGTCTGGCATTGGATTGTCTGGAATCCCCACCATCTGAATGTACATGTACACTAGATAGGCTTCCACCGCCCGGTTGAACTACATTTGCAACACAGTACTGAAGGGAATACATCCCATTCCTATCTTCGTTTCCGCCTGTCGAATGCGTTCCATTCGTATATTCATTGTTGCCTGTCATTAAATTCGTCCGTAAATATGGCTCTAAAGGAACTGTTACCGAATCACTTTCTAATAGTCTGGGGAAAAGAATACCAGACACTTTTTTCCTTTCATTTTTGATAAGCGTTTGATGAAGTGGAACTCGTAAACGTCTTTGTATTGAGTCATACTCAAGTTCGACACATGAATTAAACTCCATTTCGATGGATTTTTCAAAAGCAGTAAATATATTTTCCTCAAGAAGTCTCACTTCACCCTTATTAAATACAAAGATAGTTTTCGTTTGGACAGCGCGCAACAAATTTTCATTAAAACTTGAACGACACGTTTTGGTTTTGCTTAGAATTTCACTGAAGTGTTTGGTGTCTCTTGGAAAGATTTTAATTGTTTCCTGCTTCTGTTCCAAAACTATGATGCCATCATCGAAATGCTTAAACCTGTCCAAAACGATACGATTTCGATTATTTTTCGGTGCAGTTGACAAGTTAATAAACACTCTGCACAAATATTGCGACATCATTATTAAATACAAATATCAACTTTTAGTGATTTTACGAAGATATCTAAATCTATAAAGATGACACTGATCACTGTTGTAAACCTCTAATGTTTTTCATCTCAAATCATTGCGCTTGACACTTGTTGATCAGCCTCTCTTTAAGTTTCTCTTTTTCCCTTCTTTTGTTAATATCTACTTACAAGAAATAATCATATTAAACTTGATATCAATATGGCTACTTCTGAAACATCCAGTTACCATTTGAGCAGCCGCCCCTCAGCAGATCTAGGTCGTTACATTCCAAACATTTTTAAGCGAACCCCTAACTTACAAGCGTTCCAGACGTCTGTACGCATGTTCCACATTTCCTTGCGATATTCAATCTTTGTAAAATTCTGAAATCAAAAAAATTAAATAGATGTGAGGAATAGACCATATTTGGCAGTGCAAAACGTAACTAGAAATGTGTTAACAGAATACGAATGCACTATCGAAATGTTCCTATACAAACTGCTACCAAATGTGAACGAAGGACGTAGAAAACGCAAAATGTTGACAGTCCGGTATGCATGAAATGTAGGTTACTGTGACCTATATATGGTAATCTGGCATTGCACATATCACATAAACAAACCTGTGTGAACAAAGATGCCAGAGAAGCTGATCTAACCGCAAAATATCGCCGAAGCTACCGATGAGTGAAATATTGGCAACAGCTTCCTACATTTGGTAAACTAGTGTTGTCCTCTCCATGACGCATCGACATTTCAGGCTGAATGACTCTATGGCCAATAATAGATAAGAAACTGACCTAAAAGTAAAACTTACCAGAAGTCACCGAAGCGAGAAATGTAGGAATCTAATTTCGGCAGAATGTCATTGCTCCTACCAAGACCCATCCCTACTCACACTCGCGTTTCTCTGTAGCTAATAATGCATCAGAAATTAGCCTCAACTCAATACATAACTAATATATGAGGAAGAATGTACATACAGGCCAAATTGCAGTGTATCTTAATGTGAGATGCAGCGATCCTGCAGACGAATAATAATAAAATTATATAACGGAGAAAGGCTGACAGGAAACTCTGATTGAGCAGATTTGCATCGGATGATTAAAACAAATCGCCTGGTCCACTGCAAATATGCAAATTATCTGTTAAAGGATTTGTTGAAATTCAATGGAATGTAAGCACACTTTCTACGGAATTTCAACTAACAGAATATGCAAATGAACTTTTCAGCGTAAATTAAGCGGTGCAGTCTACATTTTTAGCGAGTTGAAGCCTTTGACAAGCGCTTTTATAGCGAAGGGTGGATAATTGCAATGGTACCCTAATATAAAGCCAAAAAAATACTGTAGAACTGAGGTTTATATTTTAAGCGGAGTTGAAGTAATTCAGTGGTTTTTAAGTGGTATTGCAGCGGTTTAACCTGCAGCATAACTGAAGCGATGAAATCAATGGAGTTTACGCCTAAATCTTCTTAGGAGCTGAAGTGGTTCAGTGGTTTGGAAGTGGAAGTAATGGGCAACTGCAACTGGCGCCAATTTGGCATTTAAGCTTCTAAACATATCTCCAATCCGTAAACATAGTTCATTTCAACCAAAGTAAATTAGCATATTTGTTTAAAAGTTATAGTAACAATCAAATACTGTGATTCAATGTGATGAAATTTGCAAGAGAATTCCCATGTTAATTTGACAGTATAAAACATATCAAACCAAAATGTTAAGAGTGATTTTGCCAATGAATACAGCTGGCATTTGTGCAATGAAAACAGCATATATTTGTACATAATCTGTCATGTCATGTTAAAGTTTCCAAGATGGCTGGCGTGTTTTCTTGAGTAAATGTAATATGAAACTCATCCTTAACGTAAACTAAAGTACTGAAGAATTTTACTCACACACAAGATGTTCAGTATCTAATTATTTGCCCAATTGCTTGGAATCCACTTTGATTACTATCACAAAGGTTATGAGTGTAATGTAATGGCAGGATTACCAGATTTCATTCACCGAAATTATTAGATCGTTATAAGAATAAATGACACTTACTTTACTTTGAACACATTTATTCAAAGTTATCTATAAGTTTTGCATTACATTTAAGTCTTGACATTCTGGGGCCTATTTCAAGGTAGGAAAATGATTTTCTTTTTCCACTGAATTGTCCTGCCAGAATCATCTTCAAAGATCGATGGAAGTGTGGAGAAACCTTTTACTAAAGCAGGCCATGGCATGCGGTCTAAAATCTTAATATATGTGCTTTAGAATATAACATTCCTTCAACTTCGGCTCTTTGTCTAACTTTCGTGTAGGTTATGCAGCTCCATAACATAATTCCTTTCTGTTTCACCATATGTGCCTTGACACTATGGAAACAATTCCTCATTAGCTCTCTTCTAAGTTTTTTTTATTATTTCCCTATATAGTATTTGAGTTTCATCATTTACTATCATCACATCAGGCAACCAATCTGCAACATTTCAGTGATGTCTGCATCGAAATTACTCGTCGTTTTAGTAAGCTTTACACTGCAATTGGTCTTTAACGGCTATTTTCAGGCTTTTCCCTTCCATTCTTCTGTTCCTTCATTGTTCCTTCTCTTTTGGCAATACGTGTTTGGTTCAGTCTCTAAGAGAAAACACTCTTCCTTGACTGAGTCATGCAATTCGCCATCATCATCCCTGACCATTTGGCTATGCTCTTTCTTCAGACTCAATTCAGTCTTCTGTGGTCTCCACCACCTGTGTTTCTTGGCATGTACAGTCTGTAGTGTTGGATGTCAGATGTGATGAAAAGGATATCAGCATTCTGGTCTTCGCATCTCTCTCTCTCTCTCTCTCTCTCTCCTCCGACTATGCATGCAGCATTCCTGGAGACGCGTCCGTCATGGTTTGGTATATGAGGCTGTGTTGCGTCATTTAATTTCCAACCTAATGCTTTTCTCGCCAAAAAAAGTATTATTTTCTGATCTTACTCTTCATTTAGTGAAATTTAATACCGTATGCTTTTAATGACACTAGCAAACGGAACTAACATAGTTAAAGAATGTAACATACATCTGGTATCTCCTTAAAATATGACAAGATTTTGCCCCGGATTGTCGAGTAGCCCAGAGCACTCACCTTCACCGATCATTGCCATCTAACCCATATCCGCGTGGGTTCGAGTCTCCGATAATGGCGTTAAGCCCCAAAACAACATCAACATCTGTCATCTATGACTGGAAGTAAAGTATATTTTGTGGTAACTGTTAGTTATTGTGATGGTTTATAAGGTCAAAGTTTCATTACTCCTATTTATGTACAAGAGCTCTATATTTCAAACATTTAACGAAACGTTCCATTGTTCCGAAGGTTCACAACTTTCAAGAATATAGAGGCAATAGTCCGACTTTCATTGATCCGAGGGTTGGTTATTTCGAAGGAAAAGACTGAAGGGTTCTCACTTACGAAGTTTTGTTAGTCCGAAGGTTTTTGAAAATAAGGGGTTAATTGGTCCGAATGTTCATTAATCCGAAATATTTTAAAAGGGGTCCACAAGTTGAATCCACCATCTAACGTACTTTCGAACTATCGAACCCTTCTTTCTAACCAATAAACCTTCAGACTAGCTCATCTTCGAACCACTGAACCTTAGAGCCATTGAACCCCCCTTTCGGGTTGACCCTTCGAATCAGTGAACCTTCGATAGAATGAACCTTTCTCTCGTACCATGGAACATTTGAACCAATGAACCTCCGGACTATTAAAATGTAACCACCATGTATATTTGGTACCTGCTTGAGATACGATATGATTTAGGATTAAATCCCGCGCAGTAATAAAATAAAATAAACATAGTTCGGGGCCATATTTCCACACTTAAAGTTAAAAGGCACAGAACTTGTCAGAATGACACGACTGGGACGAAACGTCAAGAATACTGATTGTTTTGTCTATGTACATCGACCTGATGCAGTGCACCAATTGATTCGAGTTCAAGTTACAGAAGTTAAAAATTCATAGCACTGGGTACTAACCACAGAACTTAAAACTAACTAGGTACGTGTCTATTTGACTACATATCAAGCGGCCTAGATACCCAATGCAATCGGAGGCCAGATATTCATGTGATCCAAATAATTTATATCGGGAACAGGCAAATGATAAATTCTACTGCGTTTAAAACAAAGGTATTTCGTGATCATGTGACTTAGCGATACTGCTAAGGGAACAGGCAAATGATAAATTCTACTGCGTTTGAAACAAAGGTATTTCGTGATCATGTGACTTAGCGATACTGCGTAGCGGAGAACAACGTGTTCGTAAATAATGGATAACTGTCTCGTATTTTGGCTCATGAAAGTTATAAATTTATATTTTAATTGTTATGCCTGAGAAGATAAATATTTTACGTCATAACTGGGACAGGATTCTATTTAAGATTGCTAAAAGCCTTAATTATGCCAGCCCCTGTGAAAAAGTAGTATCTTATATTTCTGTAAGATATGCCGCTCTCGATATACTATACCAAAGCAACTTCTAAATATTTGAGATAAAATGATGAATGCCATAGGAAGCTCGGATTAAAAAGAACTCTGCAAATACCACAATGTTTTCTACCAGGAAGTAAACTGAATTTAAACGTCACAAGTGAAAAATGTTGAGCAATTCGGAAAACATATTACAATTAAACCATTCAAAAACTATAACTTCAAACACAAATATAATATATAGTCCCATACTAAAATTGGATTTTCGATTAAAATTAACATTCAAAAACTACAACTTCAAACACAAATATAATATATAGTCCCATACTAAAACTGGATTTTCGATTAAAATTAACATTCAAAAACTACAACTTCAAACACAAATATAATATATAGTCCCATACTAAAACTGGATTTTCGATTAAAATTAAATTTGTATCGGTCCGTCCTCTGTAAAAAGAAATTTGCTGGTTTCTGGAGACCATGTTCTTTTAAAAGGGGATGACGATATCCAGTGTGAGAATTAGCATGTTCCGTAATGCTTGTTATCAGAGGTTCAAGATTTAAAAAGGCCTCAGATATGGCACATGAGGTGAGCTGAAATGGCGGAAGGTATAGTAAAATATTTGCAAAGTCGACCTAAACCAACGCCTGACACAAATTTCAGGATCCTTATTGGAATAGATAAGTCACATAGTCCTACCTTTGCATACAAGAATTTGTTCTACTCTGTCAACGGTATAAGATAGTTTTAGTATTCATGACACCTATAAATAAAACGGAATTACTGCTCAGAGAATATACATTTCTAGCTATTCATTCTGTAATTTAGTTTGTTTTTGTTTTCCTTTTTTTTTTTTTGAAAGAGAATTGTCGATAAACCAATAGGAAAATCGATGGATCATTCTGATCAAAGGGAGAAATAACTTCAGATGTAGTTTTAAGAAATGCGCATAAATTTGTTGGCTTCATTGCTTCGCTTCTGGCAGAGTGCACCACATATGTTGCGAGAGAAAAGGCCCACAATGCTTCGATTGTAACATTCTCGCCTGTTGCTGCCGTATATTGTGCCATGTGAACAAGTGTTTCAGAAAAATAGTTCTCAATAGGGGCGAATAACATCCGATGTTTCTTTCTCGATTTTACAAAGAAGGTCGATGATGGTCCGATTGAGGGACAGGCTCTAACGGTACAGCATGATGGTTTCATGATACATCTGGCTCCATGCTATGATAAACTGTAAAACAAAGTATTAAACGCGACATGAGTAGATAGTGTGATGCAGGTTAGGTAGATGAAGACTAGATATGTGTCGATACAACATGCATGTCCCAGCTGATATAACTCAGAATATAATTGTCCGACTATTTTCCATGGGCAATACACCAGCAATCTCTAAATCTTTTCTCGTACAATAAAGACAATCTAAGTCGCGCAGCTACCATTACAATAGGAAAATCACACATGTCGCTTTGCCATCGACCATATGAAACGGAAAAGTTTGATTAGGGAAGTAATTATCAATAAATATTATTATAAAAGTTCATATTTTCACTGCAAATAATTATTATATTATTTTCAATCAGATTATGAATAATGTTGTTATTAAACAAACGGCCGTACACTGTATTATGCGTAACTGTAATAATCACAGAACGGAGGGCGGAGGGAAGGGCTTTAAGGCGTTCTTCCCATCTCTAATAACGAAAATATTGATCAAATGCATTCATAAAATGAATTGAGTAAACAAAAATTAATTTAATATAAGCCTCTTCTTTTCGCGTGGCCTAACAGGGACTGCGAAATAATGATCACCGATCACCTCCATTTAGCCATGATGGCACTGCCAAATACAAGCAAGGTTTAGTTACCAGCGTAAAAAACCACACTCCTCCTAAACTAAAGATCTGACAAAGGATGTGCTCGAATATGCATGGGCAATTTAATGTTACAAAACCACGTTAACAAAATTTGGTGAGAATTTTACTTAGTCCCAATTACAATCAAGATATATATTAAATTGATTTCAGCAAGTCATCACAACAAAGTAAAGGGGTCAAGTGTTTTTGGATCTATTTTATTAGATTCTTAAAATACAGACATGTCTGTTAAGCTGGTCGGCGTATGGATATTACCCAAACTTGAATAATAAATCGCCAGATAGTAGTATTTCGGAAAATGTCTCTAGTAAATCGCCAGATGGTAGTATTTCGGAAAATATCTCTAGAAGGCCAACGTCTTAAAGTCAAACGGGGGCCATTTCTATTAAAGAGCACAATTCTGGCCATCAACATGCCATGTACATACCCACTATTTAATTCATAAATTATTGGATAGAGATCAGTCTGTTTGTAAAATAAAATGTCTCAGAGATCGTAAGTAAAATTAGTTCCGTAAAGAACTTGAGAATGATCATCTAAAGATGGTAAAGAGTGTTCAACTAACATTATTAATGTAATAACTTTTTAACCTCCTACATATTTCACACAGTGCAACAACAAATAATGAGAAGAAAAATGAAGACTCAGAAACTGAGAAGTAAACGGACATGTTGAGTGTGGGTATCACACACTTGCATTTGTAATGTGTGTGTGTGTGTATGAGAGAGAGAGAGAGAGAGAGAGAGAGAGAGAGAGAGAGAGAGTCATGCATGGTTCAGATGATGTATCCCTTACTATGCAATAGGTATGTAAACTTAATGTTCCTTAAGTTAATCATTGAATTCCTAATATTTCTACACCGCCAGTTCGCCATCTTCATTTACTCAATTTTACATTAAACACTTACATCTATACAATTTTAGGGTATTTAAAAGAAATAGTTTTTCTTATCACTGATTTGCAGATCCATAATATCGACATCTTGGAGCTGCTGTCTTATCATTTTAGAGAAGTTAATGATTGCAATTATTGAACCAGGGACTTGTACAATACATACATGTATGTATAAGTATCTGATTGGACGAAGCACTGATCAGTGATCTTCTGTGACTAAACTTACAACTTTGCCAGTAAATCATTTCAATAGCATTTCATATAACGACTCAACAGTCCCGAGTTCATACAATGTGAACAAAGGAAATATAGCAGCAGGCAGGGTGAACAGACAACTTGGCCTTATTTTACAAAAATAAAGGTTCCTACAGGGGCTGAAAAATAAGGTCAATAACGCTAAACCGAACCTCCTAACTTTTATTATTACCATATAGTTTGAAAAAACGGATAATAAATCGTTTTAGTTAGCTCATTGTTGTTATTTTATTTTTGACTTTTTTGTTTTTTATGTTATAATGCGTTTAGTTTACTTACTGGGTCACTCAATTTTTGTCGTTCACCCTGCCTGCTGCTGTAAATTAACCAAAGATTTTATCCAGACCTATACGATAAATTTATTGTAATAAATCCAAACGGAACAGCTTGTGCTTGAGCAAAAAAGTTTTTGAACTTCATCATATGCATATCCCCTGAACACCAAGTATAATAAATATTCTGTAAAATATAATTATCTACTCCATTAAACATTACTAAAATATTGCAGTTGTCTCTGATCACTTTAGGTATTTGTGTATAACGCTGAGTGACGTATATAACATCTGTATTCTTGTGTCTACCTCTGGAAAATATTGTAGCTGGATTTGATTGTCTGTCCAGCATAACGTCATCGTACACCACTAAATTATTAACAAATCCATCTAGGTCATCTACAGATGGAACCTCATCAATATCGGTAATAAAGTCAACAACATCATTACCGTTTTCATTCAGCAATTTTGCATTTTCATTAAAATCTTTAAGTACTTCGTAACAGTGTTGATCATCTACGGATGGTGCTACTAAATACAGTTTACTCCATTTCAACCATCGCATTATTAAATTTAGTAATAGCTGTGTTTTACCCGATCCAGATGGACCTATTATAATCATCCTTATCGAATTTGGTAATGCTGGATGATGTTTTACTGGTTCCTGTTTTCGTGTCGCCGAAAAATCAATTATATCCATATTATTAATATCATGGATTTATATTGTGTTCGATGTAGAGCATCTACACCCACTGCTGAATTAACTACAATAACAACGAAAAACAAACGACGTGCTCTGACAGGCAAATGCGTAAAATGTGGCACGAAGAAATACAAATTTGTCAAAACAAAGACAGGTGGAGATATTGCAGCTTTATTAGGAAAATTACCAGGAACTCCATGGGCTAAATACCCCGGTGAGAAACATCTTCCTGGATATAATTATTGCGGTCCCGGAACTCGACTTGATATCCGACTTGATGATCAAGATCAACCAAGATCGGGAGAGTATCCAATAAATAAGATTGATCAAGCGTGTCATGTTCATGACGTTGCGTATAAAAGTAAAGATTTACAACAAAGGTATCTCGCAGATGTAAAATTGATTCATGCATTAAATTCTATACCAAATAAATCTGTCAGAGAAAAACTCGCTAGTTTTCTAGTAAAATCTGCCATGAAAAGTAAAATAATGTTAGGGGCTGGTAATTAATTATATAACTATTATAATGGAATCCATTTATTATAGCCCAAGAGGATATTAGAAAGGTAGATCAGCTATTAGTAAACTTGCTGAAGCAGCAAAAGTCTCACGTTCTGTTGCTGCAGCGTGGTTAGCACGACAGGCAATATGGCAAATTTATCTACCACCACCTAAAAAAATTTAGTATGCACATTTTGATGTCAGCGTCCCTAATGAGGTTCATCAAGCAGATATTTTATTTTTACCACATGACACCATTAAAATTGGTAGACGTCAATCACGCACATACAAATACGCATTAACTGTCGTTGACGTTGTAAGTAGATATAAAGAAGCGGAACCATTATCAACAAAGACAGCATCTGAAGTTGCATCTGCGTTTGAACGAATTTATCAGCGAGGACCTTTGCGATGGCCACAGTTATTACAGGTTGATCCTGGCAAAGAATTTCTTGGTGCAGTATTATCGTTGATGAAGAAACGTAACGTTAAAATCAGACGAGGACAAATTCATCGTGATCAGGCAATTGTTGAACGATTTAATCGAACACTTGCCGAGCCGTTATTTGGATACCAATACGCAAAGGAAATATCTACTGACTTTAAGTCCGGTGAGCGATCTCGTGAATGGGTTGCGAGGTTACCAAGTGTGATAGCTGCGTTAAATAATGAAATTACTCGTTCAACTCCCATGAAACCTTCTAATGCGATTACAAAAAAATATATACCCCGTAGCAATGACAGACAACAACCTCAACCGGTATTAGGTAATGTAACTGTAAGATATTTATATGAACCTGGCGAACTTGAAGGTGGTAAAAAAAGAGCAACTGATCCTATCTGGAGCGTGACTACACATACAATTTCTAGTGTGGTTAGATCTACTGGTAGACCTCCAATCTACAGATTAGATTCGACAGCCCCTCAACGTGGATTTGTGCGTGAACAATTACAAGTAATTCCTAAAGACACACAATTACCACCACATACAATTACATAACTAGAACCTCTACGTCGATTACATTCAAGACAGGTCAGCATCACATTATCACGTATATGTCCAAGATCACTATTAATTCTGTCTACGGTAAATTGTCTTGGATTATTATTCGAATATTGCCATAACATATTACAGTTACAGCTTGCACAATGATTATTCTGTCGTTGTTTTAGTGTTATAATAAATTCAGTATCAATATCAAAGTCACGATTATTTTTTTTGTCACATTGCTTACAACTAGATAGTTTTTCTTATTACGTCATTGCTAACAGTTTGATCATTATTTTCTGTAAAATTCATAATAACCCTATGTAGTTGATATATTCTTCTGACTCGAGAAACTGCGAGATAGACTAAATTTGACCATTCGATCCGATCATCTATAATCCAGATATTTGTATCAGAAATAGTTAATCCTTGTGACGAGTGAATAGTTATAGCGTATCCTAACGTAAACGGTGATTTATTCATACTCAGCGCATTCTCAACATTATTAATATCGACTAAAATAATATCGTTCAAGACAAGATTCTGTATTCCACCACCAGGAATTTCAGCATCAATATTCTGTCGTCGAGTATCTGCTGGGCGATAACATAATGGTACAGGTAGATCTGAAAACTTTTCTTTATGTAACGTAAATAATTTATCCTGTAGTTCATCACGAACCATCTTTCTACTCGCGACTATTAAATCAGCGGGATTCCATAAAGTCCAAAATTCATTCATAGAAGTCTCTGGAATTACTCCTCGCATTATCTCACATTGTACTCTGTCTGGTTGAAGTCTGATTAATTTTTTAAATTCCTTCAGTGGTTCATCAATAGCTCTATGGTCATCATTTATTTCCTCGTAATAATCTACGTTATTCTTCAGCCATTCATGTGGAGACTGATCAATAAAAGGTGGTGGTTGACCATGATCACCACACATTATCACAGCAGTATTCTTTGTCAATAGCCAATCAAGAAATGTTTTTAATATTTCTAACGACACCGTGCATATCTCGTCCCATATAATATATTTAGGTATATATTTCTCACCCATTCGCTCAGGAGTCCATGTATCTCCACACCATCTAAAGAAACTATGATAAGTACACGATTTTACTCCTCGCTCTTTTATCTCTCTGGCGAGTTTATGTGTCGGTGTCAAAACAATTATATCCGAATTATTATTCATGAATAATTTAATCACACGAGTTGTTTTACCTGAACCACCGCATCCATTAAGATAAACGGTTTTATGTCTAGATACAGGATCATATACAGATGGTGCTGATGATTTTGATATTTGAATATTATTTTTGTGATATATTTCCTTAATTTCAACGTCGGCAGATTCAGAATAGTTAAGTATATTTTCCTGTTTTATTCTCCATGATCCCCATTCACCATTACCAAGTAGCGGTTTTAACAAATCCGTATATTTTTTATTTATGTAGAACGAATCCGTGGCGACTCTGACAGCATCACGAGGAAATCTATTTATCATAAACAGTAGATTTATAGAAACATATGCCAACATAGATGATCTTAAATGAGTAAATTGTGGTGAGTCACCATCAAGATAACTCACAATTGTACCTAGTTTGGTTCCGTCTGACAAATAAGCATTACTCCTATTTATAAATGTGTTTTTTTTCTGTTGTATCAGCAATTGTAAAATCGAGTTCAGCATCGTCCATAATTAATCTTGTACAGTGTCTTTTATGATCATAGGCTCCTCCTTGAGTAAATTTACCAATTATCTTTCTACCAAGATCTTTTGCAAGTTTTTCATCGTGCTCGTCTCTGCATTTACGTATATTATTAGTAATTTTAATAATATCATCTTCATTAAGATTAGGGAATTTTTTCCTGGCATCATCAATATTAAATCTATTTGGTTCTGGTAACCAAACTTGCTTCTGTGGACTATACGATATAATCGCCTCACTCATCTTCAATAATGTTAAAATTCCAACATCAAACATATATCTCAATAGTACTATTGGAACCCAACATTTTTCTGAAAAATGTCTTCCAAACCAAATATAAGTAATCGGATGGAGATTTTCTGCAAACTCGAATGATTCTACATGAGCAAATCCTGTTAGATCAAAATCTGGTAAATGTCCGTTTATCGCGACCCTGGTCATCTCGTGTGATGGATGTCCGAATCTCTTAAAGTATTCAGAACATTCTCCGTATCCAAGAAAACTTCCGGGATAACATGCTACCATATCAACAGATATAACGTCATTACACTTATATTTAGTATTCCATAATCCTCCGTGTCCATATTCTACGCAGCTTTTATGAATGTCTTCAAGAAATTCCGATCTTGTTGGTTTCCATAAATTTTTCTCCTGAGCGAAATGAGCCGCTACAGATGGAACTGTAAAACAATTATTTAATAATAGTCTAACTTTGACATCGTCTGAAGTATACTTCAGCGCAAGATTTTCCATTTCTACATTAAGAGATTCTGTACGGTAAATATCACCATTAGGCCGTACAAATTGATCGTAATGATCATATTCTGAACTTTGAAATAACCAAACGGATACAGGGTCACTTTTACTGATATTTTTGATAAAATCAAATATATGACCATCATAAAATTTAACTTTTCTATCTCGTGGAAATATTGTTACTGCTGAGGTCCATGCGTGCGAATTATGATCAATAATATCTATTGGAGCTCCTCTTGATTCATATTTTGGTTTATATAAAATCTCTCCGGTTAACGTTTTTACCGTTATTGGGAATTTTAATTTCTTTTCTAGTTCAGCGACATCTTTGATAGACGCTCCGGTATCTTTAACTGATTCTGCCCATGTATTTATTTTTTTACGTCTTAAATCTGTTAAACCATTACCACGTATCGCGTTTGTAAAATGTTCTGTAACTCGTTCAGCTACAGAGTTTATTCATGACTCTGACAGTTTCATCGGCTTTAGATCCCCGACGTCAGGTTTATTATTAAGCGGATATATTGCATATACGACTGCAGTCACAGGGTATCCCCGTTCATAATATACCTTATCAATACCAGTCAGTATTCCGGGTTTAGATTTATTATTTAAGAGAACAATATTATTTCCTGACTGTATGCGTACTGGATCGCGCTTATCACGAATAATCCAAATATCTTCTTCTGTATTTACAATAAATTTTATTAAAATAAAATATTGTTGATCATCAAGGTGATTAATAATTACTTTTCCTCGTTCGTCATTCATCATATTAGTAACATTTCCAACTCTGAATGTTGACCATACATAAGCAGCGCCATCGTCACGAAATTCCTTCTTGGCTTCACGAATACGTTCGGTTATATCCTCATTTGTTAAAGCTAGATCTTGCATCAAAGTACTAAATTTATATTCTAATAGTCTGTCAAGATCAAATCTGGATATCTGAGGTTCAATTGCCGATAATTCGTTCATATAATTAAGACAAGTATTTAAATTAAAATTTTAGTATATATAATGATTGAAACAAAAAACAAATGTGCTTGGCTCAAAATTGGATATACTTCTCATTGTAATAAACCGTGCGTGAACAAATACTGCTGAAATCATGCACAAAGTTTCAAAAATGGAAGTACAGGACCAATACCGTGTATTCAGTGTGGTGTTGGAGTCAGAGGAAAAACTCAATTGTGTCTAAAATGTGGCGGAAAAAAATACAGGGAACTAAAACGATATTATGACAAAAAAAAATACATCGCCAGGTAAATCTCCTATACAAACCGTAGAAGATTATCTGGTCAGATTTCAAAACAATGATTTAGACAAATAATATTATTATATAAAATGACTCAGACAAATCAGACCCATGATGAAATGATCGACAATGATATTATAAGAGAATTAAGAAAAGAAGCATTTCGTAATAAATACGAATTTGTTAAACATCCAACCATTAAAAATTATGAAGCGTCTCGAGATGGTGTGATCAGAAACTGTAGATTGAAAAAAACAGTCGGTAGTATTAATAATACTGGTTATTTTATGTTTCATGCTGGGAAAGACCATTATTACTCACATATATTCATATTCGAATGTTTTCGTGGAATAGTTAAAAATGGACTTGTAGTTGATCACATTGATGGAAATCCCAAAAATAATCGGTTATATAACCTGCAAGCTATTACACAGAGTCAGAATTCTGCACGTGGAAATACTGGAAAATGTAAAAAATTTGCAAGAAGAGCTATTAAATCCATGAATATACAGACAGGACAGGAAATAACTTTCCCTTCAATATATGCGGCTGCAAAATATTTTAGCATACATCCACGATCGGTGCAATTTGTTGCAGATAAAGTATACAAATCAGCATATTCATTCAAATATAACCAGCGTATAATATTTGAATATATCTAATTCTGTCTTCCTAATAAATAAATTGTATATAGTTTGACTTTATATTTTGCGATGGGTACCTTCACCGTCGCTACTCTCAGTGTCACTCTCACTTTTGACAGAATCAAATAACATAATTTTTCTCAGTTGCATTACACGATTATCTACAATCTTCTTTTTCTCATATTCACGAGATAGTTCGGATCTAATATTTTCGATCGAACGTGCAAGAGGCGCAAATAGCTTTACCTGTTTGTCATTTACCACTGCCAAGGATTCTAACATAGACTGATAAATTGATTTTACAAATATATAATTGGATGGTAATGTGTATTTATTGTCAATTTTTCTTTGTTTTAATATTTCATAATCGCATAATATTTTTTCAGGATCGAGATTATCAGATAGATTTATTCCGTTATGTTTTAATTTTTTAATAGCAGAAATAATATCATTAATGTTTTCTTGGTTCATTATATATAATAATTATTTCTTTAAAATAAAAAATAATTGACATTCAAGTTTTTAACCTAAAAATATCAAAAATAATCAGTAGCATCCTAAGCGGTTACCCGTCACTTAGCCCCCGATAGCCTTTGTGTCTTTCATGAAGTCCTTTTTTTGTATGATGATGTCTTTCTTATGACCGTTATTGGCACTCCATGTTCTGTTTCTATTTGGCTAGCATTCTTTCTGAATGTTTCCTTGTGGGGGTCTTTCAAATGAGGTAGAGAGCTCAGGCATGCTACTGATTATTTTAGGGAGCTCTGTATTGCGAATTCAATAAACCCCCACCAAATCAAACCCCGGGGTAAATGCAAAACGCACTCACCACGTTGTTTAACGTGATGAGGGGTTGAATTCGTTGGGGGCTGAGCTCCCCAACCTTATATAAAATGGCATCGTTCCGAATACTGTCGACACTCGTCAGCCACAGGAATCGAACCACGGTCGTCAGTATTATAGTTCAACAACTATACCACTGAGCCATTTTCCGATTCATACATATAGACGTTTTAAAATTATTATGTAGTTAACCAACACTGAATAAGCAGACAAATTACGTACGACCAATATACTGAATAAAATCACAATTATTGTACAACTGTAGCGTATATTTACTTAATTTACAAACATTATTTATATATACTGTATAAAATAATCGCACATTACATTTTCTGTAAGAGTTATCGTTCGTTAAGGTCAAATACATGTGTTATAGCTAAAATAACTTTACGCACTCGTATAAACCGACGTGAATTTAAGGTTATCAGAGTTAAAAGATGCATCAATATCCCTCTCTGTTACAAACTGATGCTTTACTAACAGCTAATCACCTACAGAAAAAGAAATAAGTCACTAAATAATTAACGAAAAAAAAGAAGTATTTGTTGTCTGTAAATCGAACGTAGTAGTAAGGGAAATAATCGTTCAATTTACTCCGCAGAGAGAGATAGCCAAGTTATCTCGCTTTATTATATATACAATTGTTTTAATCATAGAAATTGATTATTATTCATGTATTTACTCATCAGATTATTTTTTTACCCCTGATTAAATAATCAGACGTTCTACGAGCGTATATACAAATTAATATTAAGGGACTCTTGTCTTAGATCCAAAATGTTTCCTGCCTGGTCAGTAAGTTTGAAATTTATTCTTGTCAGAAATGGATTATGAACTCGCAGGTACACGGGATTAATTGGCTCAGATACAATTAACCACCCGGGCGGATCTTTAGGGCTAAATGTATATAGTATATACCCCTGTTGTACCTGGTTAGATTTTGAAAGATCTACTTGATAACTGTCATCAATTACGTCACATACTAGATTGACCGCGATCGTAGATGTTATATTAACAATACCAGGTGAGATATGACGTCCGGCACCAAAGGGATTGTTATTGTGTTTTAGTATAATCGGTGGTGGGTCTATTTTTCTCCATGATTCACATATTCTTTTAAGGTGTTCTTCAATAAGATCATTTAATGATCTCTTCATTTCAGCGTTATTTAAATCTGGTATAACAAATGTTTGTAAATCTTTTTCTGTTATTTTATAATGATCAAGAAATACTTGTTTAGATTCTGGATTTGTGTAACGATTTCCATCGAGTTTAGTCGCGGTGTTTATAATACTTCGATTGACGATGTATAAATCGAACAAGATACCATTTAAATGTTTTATTGACTCGATTATTTGCTGCTTTACACTTTCATTATAATGTTGTGATAATGAAATAAGTAAATTTCTTAAATCATTAAACGTTTTATCGTATTCAGGTTTAAGAGTATCTAAAAAATGTTTAATAAATCTTACATCAACAGTATAGTAACTAATCTTCGTCCTGGTGTCTGTGTTAACAATAAATAATGCTTTATTCAACCTGGGGATTCTTTTACCGTCAAAATCGGTAAAGTAATATCTATCTTCGTTTGGAAATCCAAATCTTGTATTATTACTCCATGGTTGTTTTCCTCGATATTCTGGATCTTTAATGAATTTTTCTTCACTCGTTTTAAATTCTTCTAGTTTTGGTTCTGAAACTCCATTATAAACCGGTGGAACATCAGGCCATCCTAATACTGATCTAATCGAACTTTGATAAATATCTACGGAGTAATCAGGGGAATTTATTTCAATAACCGCAGATAGTGTTGGTTCGTAGACAGTAATTGCTATTTTTAATTCTTTTCCTGTAATAGATTTAATTCTGCGTTGGAACTCATCATTAATCTGCTCTATTTGATAACTGCCCGTTGGAATTCCAACAACTTGCCAATCAGGTGTTCCATCTGGTTTATTTTTATTAGCGAATATTAATGAATTATTTGGCTGTAGTCCACCAAATGATTTTGATCTAATATTTGGCCAGCTATAATAAACCCGTAACTGTGCTAATGCTATTTCTTTTGCAGGAATTGATATTGGAAAATTGACACTAAACTCAGGATTGGTCGAACTTAACGATATCATAGTAGTTTTTGACGGAGTTGTATTAGTGACGATCTGCTGAAGTAACTCCCTGTCTGTCATTATTATTATCATTGTTATTTAATTCATTAAAATCATTAGCGATCACCTTAAAAGCGTCATCATAGGTTTTCATCATCATCGCGAATTCAGTATCAGATATTTCACCATCACTGACACACGAAGAAATGTACAAAGATAGTTTAGAACATGCATCTGCTACTGTATGTAATTTAATCATATAATCGTGCAATTTAGCATTTGTACATGTATCTATCTTTTTGGTTATAATACCGAGAACACCAGCAATAGTCGTTGATGCTGAAACAATGATGGTTATACATCGTCAATGTTGATAATAATAATCCTGTTCCAGCAATAACAGCACAAACCGAGTAAACAACTACATCAATAACAACTATACGTCTTTTGTATTTTTTTATTTTTCGTGTTATAATAGTCGATAAAATTATTTAGTTTAGTCAGACGCTCACATACCTGATTGCATCTGTAATGTTGAACGTCGATACAAGGCTGATGTTGATCCATTATACTAACAACGTCATTTAATTAAGTTTCAGTTACGAATTCTAGGCACCACCAGTAACGTCTCGGAGGTATTTCCGTTGATATCAGCGTAAAGATTTCTTTGATGTTCTTGGTTAGCATCACCAATAAAGGATTACGATATTCATTCGGTGATAATGAAGTGGCAGCATTAATTTCCGAATCGTATATAGATAACCTGTATAACCCAGTTACTTCTGCGGTATGTTCGAGTGTGTTATTTTGTGGTGTCCATGTTGATGATGCTGATGCTACTGTGTACACGATATTTTTAATTTGTCCGTGTGGAATTTTAATCAGATTAGTTTTTTGAACAATATTAGGTATTCCACTGACAATATCATTAAGTTTCACGTTAACGTCGGAGAGTTTTATGTCAACGGTTGGTGGATCACCAAAAAAATCTTTAATGGTTTTGTTTATGTTTCTACGAAAATTTAAAAAAGTTTGTACGTGATTAGTAAAAGTACCATTGAGTGTAGTCACTTCATTATTGATTGTAGCTAGCGAAGTTGAAATAGGAATTTCCTTATCATCGACGTATTTCTTCGTAGCAGCATCAAAATCATATTCTGGTGTTCTAAGATTATTAATGCCATTATTATTCATGTTGAGAAATGCACGCATTATGCCACCGTTGACCAATACGTACTTAGATTCTTGATCGTCGACATATTTCTTTGTTGCGGCGTCTGTATCTGCGGTTGGGTTTCCAAGGTCTATAATTTTATTTTGATTCATAATAATGCTACCTGTAAATGAATCACCATCTTTCTTAATATAATCGTTGACTGACGTACCGGAATCTTGTATTTTACCCTGATCAGTAAAAGTAGCTATATTATTAACAACCGCATTAGGAACTCGTATAAGTACATCGTATAAGTACATCTGGAAGTTGTATATTACTAGTTTTTAATCGTCCTTCCTTATCCTGAAAAACAACTACTTCGTTTTGATCCACACTGGTTATGTTTAATAAATCATCAGTCTCATTTCTGAGCTGATCGAGAGTTGCGTATTTAGATAAATCAACTTGCTGATGACCTTTACCACGAGAAGATCTTCCATAAATATCCACCATTATATTTACTAATGTCTGTTTAAATGTGACGTCGTAGTATATTCATGTACAACTTTGTGAGGTGGTTTTGTTGATTTTTATACAGCATCAAGTACGTTAAGTACTTCTCGACCACATATTGGTGGATCAGTTAATGTTTGTGTTGGTAACGTTGAATACCATATTTGAGTACTTTGATAGCCGCTAATATACTTTAAGAATTCTTTTGGTGGAGCTAGTCCATATGAATCAAAATAAATAATTCCACGTGGATCTATTGCATAAGCGACCCAATGCGTGCCTGGACCAGAATTTTCATCGAGATTAATAATACCTGTTTCAATATTATTTGGTTGTTTTGGTAATTGATCACGCATGAAAACTCCTCTAAAATTTTTTTATTTTTAATTTTTTAGCAGCATCTAATAAATCAAAATTGGACATAGGAGATATCAGTAAACTGTCCCTGGTAATCTTAGGCCTTTTCCGTACCATGAATGTGGAGTCCCTGGTAATCTTAGACCTCTTCCCTTTTTTTAAATTCCCTTTCCTGTTGCTTTCTTTAATGCCATTCCAGCAGCGGTTCCAACAGCGCCTAATGCAGCTGCTTTTGCAACAGCTGGGGCTGCAGCGGCAATTAATGCTGGTATAGCAGCAAGAAGTGGAAATATACCACCCGTCTTAATTATATCTTTAATGGCACCCGCAGAAAGATTAAGTTTTATACCTTTATTTGATTTTTTGGCTTCATCGAAATGCCCGAGCTGACGTTCCGTAAGAGATAATTTATTTGAACCGCTCATCTGATCTTTCTTTAGCGATATTTTTAATCCACAGTTATTTTTTGATGCTGATTGTATCCTTTTAATCTGACCAGGAGTCAGACTAACACTAACGTGATTATACGACATTATAATATTTATAAACGATCTAATTACATGTTTTCTACTGGCGCATCAACAACTCTCATTCGTCCACCAACACCTTCAAGTAACATTGATTTATCGCTGAGTATAACAGCAATTGCTCTGTAATTAGGGATATCTATAATATTTCTGTTAACACGAGCTCGAAAATGTATATCAACTACTGACTGTCTGGCTAAATCTAAATGTTCGAGCGAAAAGTAATAAATTGGATATAGGGTTATAAAATCCAATTGTGATATTTGTAAACCAGTATCAATATTTTGATCACGACCCATGAACGTCATTAGACGATGATATGCACGTGCTACATGATTTTGTTCAAAATTCAGTAATATATCCTCGGATGGTTCTTGATGTCCATTTATTCTTAAAGAAACTTCGGAAACACCAAGATTATCAAATATCATAATACTACGTAGTTGATTATCCACCCGTGCAGCATCTTGAAATGCAATAAATATATGTCGTGGCGCAGAAACACCTTGCTGAGAAGCTATTTGCCATGTAAATAAACCATTAATTGCACTCTGGATAGCATCTGTGGTCATTGTTAACCATGACAAAGCTGATTTACCACCTTGATTCATAAAAGAGAGTAGATGTTCTTCTTTAGGTATTGTTGGAGTCATCACCGGCATCCATAATGAAAGTTTTGTCAGAATTACTCTACCAATATCACCAGCGGGTCGCCATAATGCATCGTTGTCGGTTGCTTTTCGTACAAGTACAACTGTATGCTTAGCTCCGAAAATGACTTTTCTGACATTTCTACAAAATCCAAATATATGTGATAGTGGAATGGCACATGAAAATGCTCTTCTTCCACCACGCAACATTGCTCGACGTGATCTAAATCCTAAGTTAAAATCTGGATCTACATTAATAATTATATTTTGTACATCAGCGCCGGCGTTTCTAGCATGGTTTTGTGGGCGCCCTATATCATACTGTCGATACTCTGAAGAATCAGTTGTATCCTTTGCAAACATCATTGACGGGCCAGCCGATCTTGAATAATCGTCGCTATATCGTGCTAGACCTAATATTGTTGTAGCAACATCAACGTCCTTCTGAATTGATTCAATATTTTTACCATCAATCATGTACGTAGCGCTATCAAATAACGCCATAATACCATTATTAACAAAACCGACACTAACATCGTCTCCATATGCTACTGGTGCTGCAGGAGCAGCGTTATTTAAAATTTCACCTTCTACTTCAATAAAAGCCTCAGCGGGTAAGGAATACCTACTTGTATCCTGAACTTGCAGTTCAATTCGTCCACGCTGATCTGGAATTCGAGCATCATAAGAATAATATTGATAATCACGCATAGACTCATCTTTAAGTACTGGTGCGTCCATGTCGAATGCGGGATCAGATATTCGCTTGAACATCTTTATTATAATTATTATCGTCTAAAACGAAGACCACTTCGGGAAGTGAGACCACTTCCTGCTATCAGACTAGCGGTTATATTTTTTTCTTTTTTTTACATTGGTACATCAGCCAACTCTGATAGCTTTTGATTAGCAACTTGATTTATTATTTTACTGACATTTGCAGGCATTACTTCAGTACTAGGTAATTTTACAGGTTGAGGTTTTCGTCGTATTAATCGTGCTAGTCTATCTTTAATCGCTGAAAATGCTTTACCAGCAACATTACCAACAGCACCAATACCTTTTTCACGAACAACATCAATAGCTTTCATTCCCAGTTGCTTTGCAATCGGTATTGCTTTTGGGCTATCCTTCTAAATAGACCCTGAACAACATCACCTAGTCCATCTCCGTAGGTTGTTTTATATACTGGTAATCGTGAGTTTATTACCCTGACCATGGTTAGTCCACGTTGAGTACCGTATACGATCATTTTATTATAGTAATTGTATTTAATTACGTACTTAGTCACTGTAGTAATCATCGGCAATTTCATTAATAAGAGACTGATAAACATCAACGTCCATGATACCGCCAGTAAATAATCGTCTGCAAATATCGGCTGCTTCATTAATGATTTCTGGAGAATTATTACCAGCTCGTTTTCCTCCGATGAGGATTTCTAGTCGTTCAACATCAGAGATAACGTTATTTGGACATAGAGTAAAATCACCTCCGGTAGAAAAACCGCTTCCAGTAGAAAGTTTTTCTAAACCTGAATTCAGTTTTTCTTCATATTCTTCATATTCTGGTATTATTTTTTGTAAATCTTCTCTAGGAATCCTATATTTCTCCTTTGATAATCGTTCCATTAGATACTGTTTATATTCTCTCACGTCCTCCAGATGTATCATTAATTCTTCCTTATCAGATTTATCAAGTAATTCTTTAATGTATTTTAGTTTTTTTGCTTTTTCTCTCTTTCTACCCTCTTCATAACGTTTAATTGTCCCCAGTTCAAGAGAAGCAATTCCCATTGGTTTTTCTATGTTCGATTTAGTTAATATTGATCGTGATGGTGGTCGTGATGGTGGTGGTGGTGATGATGGTGGTGGTTGTTGTTGTTTTTCTAGAATTTTCTGTGAGGCTGGCGACCAATATTTTGATCCTTTTACTTTTCGTCCTTTTGCTGCTTCCTCTGGTGTTGGTTGTAATGGCGGTGGTAATGATAATGATGGTTGTTGTGGTAGTGGTGGTGATCGTGGTGGAGTTTGTACACGTGGTGGCGATGATGATTGTTGTTCTTCATAAAATCTTTCTCTTTCTTCTTCTTCTTCTTTATATTCTTTTAATTCTCTTTCAAATATTCTTCTCTGTTCACTATCATCGACACCTTTACGAATAAAGCCCCTTTCATATTCTTTAACATCATCCTCAAATTTTTTAAAATTATCTCGATGTTTACGGGTAATTTTGGTTATTTTGTTAACGTTTTTAAATATAAAAGAATTCCATTTATTTCTTGGAATATCAGGAGTATTCGGATCTAAAAAAAGATCACGAAAAGCATATCCTGTAGCAGCGGCTCCAATAGGATTACTACTAGCGTAAATAAGACCCCGTACGGAAAGTTTGGTTACTTGCTTTTTTTCATATTTTCTTTTTGATTTTTCATGTTTTTCCGGTTCCTTAAAGAGAACATTCAAATCATCTTCAATTAATTCTGGTATATCCCTCGGTGGCTGAGCAGCAGCTATTTCTACTGGAAGTCCACGTAAAATTCTTTTTGTTTGTTTTGTTCTTTCTGCTATTTTTCCAGTTGCTTCAGCAGTTTTCTCTAAAACAGGAAGAAGAGGTTTAGTTGTCTCTGTAATAGGTTTAAATAATTGTTTTGTATCCTCTTCAATTTCAACATGAGATTCTTGTCGTTGTTGTAATTGTCGTTTGACAGCATCACGAACAGGTAAATATTTCCTGATTGCCTCTAGTCGCTCTCGTGCTAATCTAGCTGAATGAGGTTCTCCGATGACAACCATATTAATAATATTTATAATAATTGTTTAAATTACAGCAGCAGGCAGGGTGAACGACAAAAATTGAGTGACCCGGCGAGTAAACTAAACGCATTATAACATAAAAAACAAAAAAGTCAAAAATAAAATAACAAAAATGAGCTAACATTATCCGTTTTGGTAATAATAAACGTTAGGAGGTTCGGTTTAGCGTTATTGACATTATTTTTTCAGCCTCTGTAGGAACCTTATGTTTTAGACAAATGACGATTTAGACAAGTGGTCTGTTCACCCTGCCTGCTGCTGCTACTTCTTTTTAGTTGCATGCAAAACACAAAGGTTGGTAAAACTCCAGTGCAAATGGTAAGCTAAATAGGGTTTCCAAATCCATATGAAAGGATTTTGGGGGAATGCAACAGTATTGTAGTTACATAAGACTGATCAGCCATAAAAAGCTGCTTGCATTTAACAAAGTTGTAGAACAAAACTAATGCAACACAATAGAAGAAATGTAATATTTTAATCAGGTTGAAGTATTACTCATGTACATATTTTAACATTTTGAGCTCATGAGCAAAGTATTAAATGTATAACAAACAAAAATCACAATTTGCTCTTAGTAATTGATTATAATCAATTATAAGTTAGTTTAAGTAGAACTGACAATTGATTATGAACTTCTGACTGATTCCCATCACCAGTTTAATCTTGTTGCAATGTATTTGTCAACTCAAATAATTTCCACTTTTCATCCATTGAATTCGATTATTATTAAATGCATTTATATTTGTACTTTCTCTAATTACCTTTGGGGTTCGATTCCACATTAGTGGCCCTGATTATCCAAAATGTTTCCTACAGTCAAAATTCAAGCAATAATAAAGAGACAGACTAAATGATTGATTTCTATCCCTTGACCTAATATTGGCACATTCCATCATGTCATGCTGCCATTATGCCAGGGGCACTTGGCCTAATATTAGCACATTCCATCATGTCATGCTGCCATTATGCCAGGGGCACTTGGCCTAATATTGGCACATTCCATCATGTCATGCTGCTATTATGCCAGGGGCATAAGTCATGCATAAACTTACAGAAATATGAAACCTTCACAGCATTCAGAAAAATGGTAACTCACAAATGATTTAGAAGAGTTAAAAACATTTGTAATGATGAATAAATTAAGTAATTACAATGTAAACTTGAACAACTTTGATATTGATTTTAGTAGATCTTTGCAATATAGTGCAATCATTAATAGTCATGTCAAGGGCATGACCCATGGCAAATCAAAGATATTTAAAAAAAAAAAAATAAAGGCCCTCCCTCTGTTCATGACCTTTACTTCTGTGGCTACCATTAGCAGTATGGGTCAAGACTGTGTCCAGCTCTCATGTACATGTCTCTCTAACTTCTGTAGCTACCATTAGCAGTATGGGTTACAATGATGTCCAACTCTCATGTAGATGACCCTTACTTCTGTGACTACTATTAGCAGTGTGGACATGACTATATCCAACTCTCATGTACATGTCTCTCTAACTTTTGTGGATACCATTAGCAATATGGATCATGGCTATGTCCAACTCTGAAAATGTTTTTATATACTCCAACACACTGTTGCATGTATGCTACAAATTTTGGCACATGTCCCTTGCATTTGTTTATAAAGTACATTATCATGGTTTACAATCTGTAGTGACACATAGTTTTATAATAACATACACTAAGAGTGTCTTGTTGTTTATAATCTGTTTCATGTGAATTTACTTGTAACCTTATAATAATACACACTATGTGAGAAGAATCTCTGGTTAACCATCTGTAGCATGTGACTCTACATGTGGTCTAAGAATAATATCCACATAAGATCAGTCTCCTATGGTTTACAGTCTGTGGCATGCAATTCTAGCAATATATGATTCAATAAATGTCTACAGTCTATCTGGTTTGCCTTATGGTCATCCAAAGTACTGTAAAATAAATATTTTACCTAAATAGGTGGCCACTCATGGCAGTGAATTATATATAAGAAAACTAATTTCAGTCACAAATAGCAGGTGGACACTCTTGGCAGGTGGCCATTTATAGCAGGAATTGTTCAAAGCAGTTTTTGCTGTGTATCCTATTCAAGTTCAAGATCTGGGTATATTCTTTATACCCGTCAATCTGAATTGTCTCCCCTTCATTACAAGGTCTTAGAATATTCTTTATATTGGTCCATCTGAATTGTCTCCCATGAGTACATGATCTGGGTTTATTTTCTATACCTGTTAGTCTGAATCATCTACCCTTGAGTACAAGATCCGGATATTTTGTTCACACTTATTTATTCTGCTTTGTAAATCATGCTGTCCAGATTTTTCGATTCCTTTGACTTCTTCACTTATATCATCTTCAAAGTCAGGGTCACAGCAACATTTGCTTAGATAAATCAAGTTGCCAGTGATTCTTGTCCAGTGAGTGGTAAAATCACTGCCTTTCATTCTTGCTGAACTAGTGTGTGCCTGGTATATATTTCAATCACTTCGAACATCTCTAACTGCTTGGTCAACCTGTGGATCAAGGTTTGGCACTAAATTGAGCAAGAGAGCAGAGGTGAGTGATATATCATACTTCCTTTGATCTGTATTGCCTTGCTTTGGAAATATTTCCTCAAGTTGGGGTTTGCTCAAAATCTTATTCTTTCGAAGGCCACGAATTGTTTTCTCGTTATTTTTTAGGAGCTGAGCAAAGGTGCAATTTGGTGTAACTGCGTAGAAAGTAAGCAAGCGTCTCAGGGCTTTGGTTCCAATGTCAACAATTAAGCAGGAAATGCGGCTGAAATGCTTCCTCTCTACTGCTTTTAATGTCAATGGGGCTGAAGATTAAAAATTATGAGTATTACTAAAGTTAGTAATCATAAAGGGCATGCATGTCACATAGATGCAAATAGTTTTGGAAAATTTCAGATTTAAATGACTTTTCCAACATTTAAGAAATGTTCAGAATGTATCAGATCTGTTCAAAATTGTTTTTCTTGTGGGGCTGAGGTAAGTTCTGTGTGTATGTTTTAAATATAAAGGCCACTTGTGTCCTCTTTTCATTTGCAAACGTGCACATTCCTTCATCTATCGGCCTTTAATCTGTATTACATAAAGTCAATTTGGCTATGACTTCCTGCTATCACATAGCAACTGTCTGCTATAAACACTTTACAATCAGTAGAAGTTTGGAAGGTAAAGTTGGTGATGTTTTGGCTAATGATTTCTTGCTTTAAAATCTACATAAGTCAGCGATATTGATGATGTGAGGGAAATTGTTTTCTTGACACTGCTACAGAGGAAGTTCAATTTTAACCAAGAAATATAAAGACTGGGAACCCTGATCAATTAAATTTCATTGAGCTTATAATACAGATAAACTGATAAGAGGTCAGCTAGAAACAGATGTGCCAGCATCCCAAAGAGCTCGTGCACTCTTCTACTCCTTTTCTAGCACCTGTGTGTTTTCCTAAACTGTTAAAAATAGCATCAGGATGACCACAGTCATTGTACATGTGCTTCTTTATTTAATATTTTAGTATCTTTTAAAAACTGATTAACTGCCAGCAAGTAGAAAATCACGTGTACTTTGTAGCCTGAGATTGACTTTAAAGTCAAAGCGTGTTAGTGTCCATACTTGCTGATGTCTATTTCATTAAAGTTAACTAACCACAAGGATGAAATAGTTTGTTCTTTCTGCTACATTAAATAAAAAAGTGTCAAAGCCAAAACATCATCTGCATTAGCCTATTATGCTAACGAGACTCTACTGTTATTATTAGGATCAACACAACATGAATAGATGTCTTTTACTGAAAACCCCATCCTGATATGAACACCCATTCAGAAGTATTAATAACAAAAATGTCAAGATAGCCACGAGTTCTGCCATATGAAACATCAGATCAGCACCATTTTCACTTAGGACCAACTAGATATCATAAGAGGTCTTTTTGATGAAAACGCCCCCCCCCTCCCCCATGTCAATATAACTTTCCATTCAGTTACACTGGATATCAGATTGAAAAAACTCATGCTCTAATAAATACCATTATAAAATCTTCAAATGCAAAGCTCATGCTAGTGTTATTTGCCTTTCACAAAGAGCAGCACCAACATCATTTTCACGATGGCTGTGTGGCAATATTGGCTTGTCCAATTAGGACTATTTTCACTCTAGATCATACCACATAGTTTAGTAAATACTGTTATGTATATCGATAATAACAGTTAAGTAATTCTTGGCAGAGGCCAACCTGACTACTCACATTTTTTGTAAACAACATATTACATAGCTAATA